>OZ025248.1:19658253-19802788 GCA_964019135.1 Arenicola marina | reverse complement strand
GACATGACGACGTAGAGCCACTCCGTGCCCCCCCCCCCTCACTCCCCACTCCCAGGGCTCACCGACATGACGACGTAGAGCCACTCCGTCCCCCCCCCCCTCACTCCCCACTCCCAGGGCTCAACGACATGACGACGTAGAGCCACTCCGTGCCCCCCCCCCACTCCCCACTCCGCGGGCTCACCGACATGACGACGTAGAGCCACTCTGTGCCCCCCCCCCCACTCCCCACTCCCCGGGCTCACCGACATGACAGACGTAGAGCCACTCCGTGCCCTCCCCCCCACTCCCCACTCCCAGGGCTCACCGACATGACGACGTAGAGCCACTCCGTGCCCCCCCCCTCACTCCCCACTCCCAGGGCTCACCGACATGACGACGTAGAGCCACTCCGTCCCCCCCCCCCCCTCACTCCCCACTCCCAGGGCTCACCGACATGACGACGTAGAGCCACTCCGCCCCCCCGCCCCCTCCACTCCCCCACTCCCAGGGCTCAACGACATGACGACGTAGAGCCACTCCGTGCCCCCCCCCCCACTCCCCACTCCGCGGGCTCACCGACATGACGACGTAGAGCCCACTCTGTGCCCCCCCCCCACTCCCCACTCCCCGGGCTCACCGACATGACGACGTAGAGCCACTCCGTGCCCCCCCCACTCACCACTCCCTTAGCTCACCGACATGACGACGTAGAGCCACGTCCGTGCCCCCCCCTCACTCCCCACTCCCAGGGCTCACCGACATGACGACGTAGAGCCCACTCCGGTCCCCCCCCCCCCTTCCTCCCCACTCCAGGGCTCACCGACATGACGACGTAGAGCCACTCCGTGCCCCCCCCCATTTCCCCACTCCCGCGGGCTCACCGACATGACGACGTAGAGCCACTCGGTGCCCCACCCCACTCCCCACTCCCCGGGCTCACCGACATGACGACGTAGAGCCACTCCGTGCCCCCCCCCCACCCCCCACTCACAGGGCTCACCGACATGACGACGTAGAGCCACTCCGTGCCCCCCCCCACTCCCCCACTCCCTTAGCTCACCGACATGACGACGTAGAGCCACTCCGTGCCCCCCCCCACTCCCCACTCCCCGGGCTCACCGACATGACGACGTAGAGCCACTCCGTGCCCCCCCCCCCACCCCCACTACCCCAGGGCTCACCGACATGACGACGTAGAGCCACTCCGTGCCCCCACCCCCACTCCCCACTTCCTGAGCTCACCGACATGACGACGTAGTGCCACTCCGTGCCCCCCCCCCACTCCCCACTCCCTGAGCTCACCGACATGACGACGTAGAGCCACTCCGTGCCCCCCCCCACCCCCCACTCCCAGGGCTCACCGACATGACGACGTAGAGCCACTCCGTGCCCCCCCCCCACTCCCCACTCCCTGAGCTCACCGACATGACGACGTAGAGCCACTCCGTGCCCCCCCCCCTCACTCCCCACTCCCAGGGCTCACCGACATGACGACGTAGAGCCACTCCTTCCCCCCCCCCCCTCACTCCCCACTCCCAGGGCTCACCGACATGACGGACGTAGAGCCACTCCGTCCCCCCCACTCGCTCCCCACTCCCAGGGCCTCACCGACATGACGACGTAGAGCCACTCCGTGCCTCCCCCCCCCACTCCCCACTCCCCGGGCTCACCGACATGACGACGTAGAGCACTCCGTGCCCCCCCCCCACCCCCCACTCCCAGGGCTCACCGACATGACGACGTAGAGCCACTCCGTGCCCCCCCCCCCACTCCCCACTCCCTTAGCTCACCGACATGACGGACGTAGAGCCACTCCGTGCCCCCCCTCACTCCCCACTCCCAGGGCTCACCGACATGACGACGTAGAGCCACTCCGTGCCCCCCCCCCCTCCCCACTCCGCGGGCTCACCGACATGACGACGTAGAGCCACTCTGTGCCCCCCCCCCACTCCCCACTCCCCGGCTCACCGACATGACGACGTAGAGCCACTCCGTGCCCCCCCCCCCCACCACCCCCCACTCACAGGGCTCACCGACATGACGACGTAGAGCCACTCCGTGCCCCCCCCCCCCACTCCCCACTCCCTTAGCTCACCGACATGACGACGTAGAGCCACTCCGTTGCCCCCCCCCACTCCCCCACTCCCCGGGCTCACCGACATGACGACGTAGAGCCACTCCGTGCCCCCCCCCCCCCCCCACCCCCCACTCCCAGGGCTCACACCGACATGACGACGTAGAGCCACTCCGTGACCCCCCCCCCCCCCCACTCACCCACTTCCTGAGGCTCACCGACATGACGACGTAGAAGCCACTCCGTGCCCCCCCCCCCCCCACTCCCCCACTCCCTGAGCTCACCGACATGACGACGTAGAGCCACTCCGTGCCCCCCCCCCCCACCCCCCCACTCCAGGGCTCACCGACATGACGACGTAGAGCCACTCCGTGCCCCCCCCCCACTCCCCACTCCCTGAGCTCACCGACATGACGACGTAGAGCCACTCCGTGCCCCCCCCCCACTCCCCACTCCCAGGGCTCACCGACATGACGACGTAGAGCCACTCCCGTGCCCCCCCCCCCACTCCCCACTCCCAGGGCTCACCGACATGACGACGTAGAGCCACTCCGTGCCCCCCCCCCACCCCCCCACTCCAGGGCTCACCGACATGACGACGTAGAGCCACTCCGTGCCCCCCCCCCCCCACTCCCCACTCCCTGAGCTCACCGACATGACGTAGAGCCACTCCGTGCCCCCCCCCCCCCCAACTCCCCACTCCCAGGGCTCACCGACATGACGACGTAGAGCCACTTCGTGCCCCCCCTCCCACTCCCCACTCCCTGAGCTCACCGACATGACGACGTAGAGCCACTCCGTGCCCCCCCCCACTCCCCACTCCCAGGGCTCACCGACATGACGACGTAGAGCCACTCCGTGCCCCCCCCCGCCCCCCCACACCCCACTCCCTGAGCTCACCGACATGACGACGTAGAGCCACTCCGTGCCCCCCCCCCCCCCCACCACTCCTCACTCCTGAGCTCACCGACATGACGACGTAGAGCCACTCCGTGCCCCCCCCCCACTCCCCACCTCCCAGGGCTCACCGACATGACGACGTAGAGCCACTCCGTGCCCCCCCCACTCCCCACTCCCTGAGCTCACCGACATGACGACGTAGAGCCACTCCGTGCCCCCCCCCAGTCCCCACTCTCAGGGCTCACCGACATGACGACGTAGAGCCACTCCGTGCCCCCCCCCACTCCCCACTCCCAGGGCTCACCGACATGACGACGTAGAGCCACTCCGTGCCCCCCCCCCCCCCCACTCCCCACTCCCAGGGCTCACCGACATGACGACGTAGAGCCACTCCGTGGTAGAGGTGTCCTCACAGAGAAGGTGTCCATGTCTGGTGGTCAGAGACAACAATGCAAACCGTAATAACAACAATAACGCAATAGACCTCAATCCAACCGCAATATAGCCCAAATATTGGCGAAGGCAATCTAACGTTGCGTAGTCCTGAGGAGGCCAGATAGACTCGGGTAGGGGGGGTGGGGGTGTAAGTACCATATCACACTTATTGGCCAGAGAGGTTGGTGAACCTACGAGTGTGCACGTTAACACTGATAAGTACATATGTATCCCCAAACGTCGTGCAAACGTTCCCCGCCCTTACCTGAAAAATCCGATCTTTGCCATATCTGGTTTCTCTGCCAGCTGATCCAGCGGCCAATCTCGTAGGGAACTCAGCGTGCTGGCAATATAGACAATAGACTATAGACAATAGACTATAGACAATAGACTATAGACAATAGACTATAGACAATAGACTATGGCTTGGATGTTGTTTTAGCATTGTTTTTTTTTAGTGTTACTTTCATTTGGGCCCCTGACCTCCTGGTAATAACATTTTCAGTATATTCAGCGTTCGGTTCTCCACATGTACCAAGCCCCCTAGTCAAGCGCTCGGTTCTTCACATGTACCAAGCCCCCTAGCCAAGCGCTCGGTTCTCCACATGTACCAAGCCCCCTAGTCAAGCGCTCGGTTCTTCACATGTACCAAGCCCCCTAGTCAAGCGCTCGGTTCTTCACATGTACCAAGCCCCCTAGTCAAACGCTCGGTTCTTCACATGTACCAAGCCCCCTAGTCAAACGCTCGGTTCTCCACATGTACCAAGCTCTCTAGCCAAGCCCTCGGTTGTTCACATGTACCAAGCCCCCTAGCCAAGCGCTCGGTTCTTCACATGTACCAAGCCCCCTAGCCAAGCGCTCGGTTCTCCACATGTACTAAGCCCCCTAGCTAGCCCCTTTCTTTGGATATCTCATCCCCATTTCGAAATCCTTGATCTATGCTAGCTGTATCACATCGCGAAGAAATTAGTACTAAAAAAAATTCTGGGGTAACCTCCAATCTTTTGAAAGGAGGGATTCGTTATCTGGCACAAGCATGGTCTGGAAAATGTTCAGAAATATATTTGTTTGTTAAATATTTACCAATGTATTATTTGATTTTTTAAAGGACGTTATATAGCTATATATTAACTTGACATTTTGCATTTCTGGTGACGGTTGGCTGACCGGCCTTATGTGCCAAATGACAGATTGTGCAACTGCCACTTGTAGATAAAGAAAGCAAGGGAAGAAAGAAACAAAGGAACCTACAATATGTCCCCACAGCAAATATGCATTCCTTGAGATTGTCACCCCGCCAAAGAAAAGTTTACTTTGGACATATTTGACAATATGTCATTGTTAGTTAATAATATTAATCTGCATTGCTCCTTCGCCTTCCACTCTTTTATGGAGGACCACATTATATATTTAAACTTAAATATCAATTGTAAGTTTTCTTCGGAACAGATTTAAGCGGTGCAATGTTACCCTTGTCATGTAACTGGTGGGGGACCAGGACTACCTTCTTATGAATATTCAATCAGAACTCTTAATTACCACGCACATGAGAACATGAACATTATTTGCCAGCGTTCAATCCAAGAATGACACTCGAGGGTCAGCACGATGGGTAGGACATGCTGTATACAGTTGGGTGGGGCTTCCAGTCACCTCCGCCACCACTACCCCAGTATTAGGTCTATGACCTACTCACTGAACCATGCATCAACACTTGGAACATGGGGGAGGGGGGGGGGGGGGGCAAAGGGGGGTCGTGTTCCCAGATCACGAAGAATTAAAAGGAGATCTCCCCGTATACAAAGGAAGGGCGGATACATGATACTAAATTGACGATTTCCCGATTCACGGTTATTTAATATTAAAGTTCCCAGTTCATGATTAATGAAAATCCTTGATCAAGGCGGTCGGCTAATATCCCATTCCCAGTTCACGTAGAATTATTTTCCTCATTCTCCGTTCACGGTGAAATAAAAAGCTCGTTCCCGAGGTACGGAAATATCGCTTGCCCCCCCACCCCCCCCCCCCCCTCTTTCCCCGGAAAAGGGGATACGTTTATCCTGTTTCACAACACGCCTTCTGGTCTTCACTCGCGACGTACAAACGATATGAAATCGTCGACCTTAACGGTACATCTTACGTATAAATGCAGTCCAGATACAAAAAGAAGTGGAGGTTGATACACTGATACATGTGTTGTAAATATATGCTGGCCTATACAATCTACTTTACTTGAGACTATAGATAAGACGTAAAACTAGGATACTGGAGTAACGGTAAAGACCAAACGACGGGTCAGCTATGCGGCGAATGCCGCAAAGGCGGCTGTGAAACTATACTTAAAGCTCCCCGACAATTAAAAACAATCTGCATAGGATACTTAAATATCATTCGCATTTAACACAACTCTAACATGTGCTTAAAAATGTCGTGGCAAACTTGCCAGAAAAGGAACTTTTGCATGGCGTCTTACCGTAAGATGGAAGCTGTGCCACATGCCACAATAGGTAACAAAGTTAGATCCTGCCATGGTTTGCGTAGATTTTCATCACAATTTACAACGACTGCTTCGTCTTTCTCCATTTAATACACTGGGAGGGCCTCACCGTAAGAAAGGATCACCGACATCCCGCAGCTCGCCAGTCAGAAACATCTCGGCGTAGTCCTGACAACATGAGGTAAACATCTTATACACCACTAATCATTCCAGAATTTGTAATGGCGTCAATGCATCAACATCAGCACCATGAGCAAATTGTTGCCATGGCAACAAGGGCAGACTGTAACCTATTATATTTCCTCCTGACAACTGATTCGCACCTTTTTACGTAGTCAAGGTAAAGTTATGAGTTAAAGACCCCATGCGCAGGAAAATAAAAGTATATAAAAATATGCGCAATTCTTGTTACAACAGCAAGGAAAAAGGTCGGGAAGCAGGCAAACGGAAGTAGACACCGCACCGGGCCCTAGTTCCTGATTTATTTGTACATTTGTCCCATCCAGCACAAAATGTCATACCTGGGACCAAGGGCCTCAAAACGAGAATGCTTAAAATTGTGAGACAAATATTTTTTTCCATTTCTTGACAAAAAGATCATAATAAACGGTGTCTTTTCATGTCTGTCAAATATTATCTACGATCTCATGGGGCCTTTAAGGTCAATCCAAGAGTGGTAGGCCAGGTTCTGGCGCTACTCTTAGCTAACAGGTTTGGGGAATTATATTGGCTGCGAAGTTGTCTTCTGGAGTTCTGTCATTAGGACCTCCAAACTTATGGCGCCCGACCTTGTGACCTCCAAACTTATGGCGCCCGACCTTGTGACCTCCAACCTTATGGCGCCCGACCTTGTGACCTCCGACCTTATGACTTCCGACCTTATGACCTCCGACCTTATAACCTCCGACATTAAGACCTCCGACCTTAAGACCTCCGACCTTATGACCTCCAATCTTATGACCTCCGACCTTATGACCTCCAATCTTATGGCACCCGACCTTGTGACCTCCGACCTTATAACCTCCGACCTGAGGAACCTCCGACCTGAGGAACCTCCGACCTTATAACCTCCGACCTGAGGAACCTCCGACCTTATGAACTCCAACCTTATGACCTCTAACCTTATGGCGCCCGACCCCTTGGACCTCCGACCTTATGACCTCCGACCTTATGGCGCCCGACCTTGTGACCTCCGACATTATGACCTCCGACCTTATGACCTCCAACCATATGGCGGACGACCTTGTGACCTCCAAACTTATGGCGTCCGACCTTGTGACCTCCGACCTTATAACCTCCGACCTGAGGAACCTCCGACCCGAGCAACCTCCGACCCGAGGAACATCCGACCCGAGGAACCTCCGACCTTATGACCTCCGACCTTATGACCTCCAATCTTATGGCGCCCGACCTTGTGACCTCCGTTCTTAAGACCTCCAACCTGATGACCTCAAGCC
Organism: Arenicola marina; assembly: GCA_964019135.1. NCBI lineage: Eukaryota > Metazoa > Annelida > Polychaeta > Arenicolidae > Arenicola > Arenicola marina. Next base: position 19,795,443 of record OZ025248.1, on the reverse strand, counting down.
TTATGGCGCCCGACCTTTTGACCTCCGACATTGAGACCTCCGACCTTGCGACCTCCAACCTTATGGCGCCCGACCTTGTAACCTCCAACATTATGGCGCCCGACCTTGTGACCTCCAACCTTATGGCGCCCGACCTTGTTACCTCCAACCTTATGGCGCCCGACCTTGTGACCTCCGACCTTATGATCTCTGAAACAAAGAAAATCACCTGATCGCCACAAACGAGCAGCTCAAGGGTTCCCTCGGAGATGACGGAGGCAGATCGCACTCCTCCCAGGATGCCCAGCTCCCCGAAGCTGTCCCCGCGATGGAGATAGCAGAGTGTGCGCGACAGTCGACTGCCTTCCTCCCTCCGAGTCACCACCGCTGTAATATGTGAGGTGTATAGAGTGGCCATCAGCCAGTGGTGGGAATGAGCGTAGCGTCGATAACAAAACATATAACATGGGGGGGGGGGGCGGGCACACATAGCACACGTACTGACCTGATCCTGATAGGACGAAGGATTGCTGGCACACATAGCACACGTACTGACCTGATCCTGATAGGATGAAGGATTTCTGGCACACATAGCACACGTACTGACCTGATCCTGATAGGATGAAGGATTTCTGGCACACATAGCACACGTACTGACCTGATCCTGATAGGACGAAGGATTTCTGGCACACATAGCACACATACTGACTTGATCCTGATAGGACGAAGGATTGCTGGCACACATAGCACACGTACTGACCTGATCCTGATAGGACGAAGAGTTGATGGCACACATAGCACACGTACTGACCTGATCCTGATAGGACGAAGGATTGCTGGCACACATAGCACACGTATTGACCTGATCCTGATAGGACGAAGGATTGATGGCACACATAGCACAGGTACTGACTTGATCCTGATAGGACGAAGGATTGCTGGCACACATAGCACAGGTACTCACCTGATCCTGATAGGACGAAGGATTGCTGGCACACATAGCACACGTACTGACCTGATCCTGATAGGACGAAGGATTGCTGGCACACATAGCACACATACTGACCTGATCCTGATAGGACAAAGAATTGATGGCACACATAGCACACGTACTGACCTGATCCTGATAGGACGAAGGATTGCTGGCACACATAGCACACGTACTGACCTGATCCTGATAGGACGAAGGATTGCTGGCACACATAGCACACGTACTGACCTGATCCTGATATGATGAAGGATTGCTGGCACACATAGCACACGTACTGACCTGATCCTGATAGGACGAAGGATTGCTGGCACACATAGCACACGTACTGACCTGATCCTGATATGATGAAGGATTGCTGGCACACATAGCACACGTACTGACCTGATCCTGATAGGACGAAGGATTGCTGGCACACATAGGACACGTACTGACCTGATCCTGATAGGACGAAGGATTGATGGCACACATAGTACACGTACTGACCTGATCCTGATAGGATGAAGGATTTCTGGCACACATAGCACACGTACTGACCTGATCCTGATAGGACGAAGGATTGCTGGCACACATAGCACACGTACTGACCTGATCCTGATAGGAGGAAGGATTGCTGGCACACATAGCACAGGTACTGACCTGATCCTGATAAGATGAAGGATTGCTGGCACACATAGCACACGTACTGACCTGATCCTGATAGGACGAAGGATTGCTGGCACACATAGCACACATACTGACTTGATCCTGATAGGACGAAGGATTGCTGGCACACATAGCACACGTACTGACCTGATCCTGATAGGACGAAGGATTGCTCGCACACATAGCACACGTACTGGCCTGATCCTGATAGGACGAAGGATTGCTGGCACACATAGCACACGTACTGACCTGATCCTGATAGGAGGAAGGATTGCTGGCACACATAGCACAGGTACTCACCTGATCCTGATAGGACGAAGGATTGCTGGCACACATAGCACACGTACTGACCTGATCCTGATAGGACGAAAGATTGCTGGCACACATAGCACAGGTACTGACCTGATCCTGATAGGACGAAGGATTGCTGGCACACATAGCACACATACTGACTTGATCCTGATAGGACGAAGGATTGCTGGCACACATAGCACACGTACTGACCTGATCCTGATAGGACGAAGGATTGCTGGCACACATAGCACACGTACTGACCTGATCCTGATAGGATGAAGGATTGCTGGCACACATAGCACACGTACTGACCTGATCCTGATAGGAGGAAGGATTGCTGGCACACATAGCACAGGTACTCACCTGATCCTGATAGGACGAAGGATTGCTGGCACACATAGCACACGTACTGACCTGATCCTGATAGGACGAAAGATTGCTGGCACACATAGCACAGGTACTGACCTGATCCTGATAGGACGAAGGATTGCTGGCACACATAGCACACGTACTGACCTGATCCTGATAGGACGAAGGATTGCTGGCACACATAGCACACGTACTGACCTGATCCTGATAGGATGAAGGATTGCTGGCACACATAGCACACGTACTAACCTGATCCTGATAGGACGAAGGATTGCTGGCACACATAGCACACGTACTCACCTGATCCTGATAGGACGAAGGATTGCTGGCACACATAGCACACGTACTGACCTGATCCTGATAGGACGAAGGATTTCTGGCACACATAGCACACGTACTGACCTGATCCTGATAGGACGAAGGATTGCTGGCACACATAGCACAAGTACTCACCTGATCCTGATAGGACGAAGGATTGCTGGCACACATACCACACGTACTGACCTGATCCTGATAGGACGAAGGATTGCTGGCACACATAGCACAGGTACTCACCTGATCCTGATAGGACGAAGGATTGCTGGCACACATAGCACACGTACTGGCCTGATCCTGATAGGACGAAGGATTGCTGGCACACATAGCACAGGTACTCACCTGATCCTGATAGGACGAAGGATTGCTGGCACACATAGCACACGTACTGACCTGATCCTGATAGGGCGAAGGATTGATGGCACACATAGCACACGTACTGACCTGATCCTGATAGGACGAAGGATTGCTGGAACACATAGCACAAGTACTCACCTGATCCTGATAGGACGAAGGATTGCTGGCACACATAGCACAGGTACTCACCTGATCCTGATAAGATGAAGGATTGCTGGCACACATAGCACACGTACTGACCTGATCCTGATAAGATGAAGGATTGCTGGCACACATGGCACACGTACTGACCTGATCCTGATAGGATAAAGAATTGCTGGCAACATGGCACACGTACTGACCTGATCCTGATATGATGAAGGATTGCTGGCACACATGGCACACGTACTGACCTGATCCTGATAAGATGAAGGATTGCTGGCACACATGGCACACGTACTGACCTGATCCTGATAGGATAAAGAATTGCTGGCAACATGGCACACGTACTGACCTGATCCTGATATGATGAAGGATTGCTGGCACACATAGCACACGTACTAACCTGATCCTGATAGGACGAAGGATTGCTGGCACACATAGCACAGGTACTCACCTGATCCTGATAGGACGAAGGATTGCTGGCACACATAGCACACGTACTCACCTGATCCTGATAGGACGAAGGATTGCTGGCACACATAGCACACGTACTGACCTGATCCTGATAAGATGAAGGATTGCTGGCACACATAGCACACGTACTGACCTGATCCTGATAGGACGAAGGATTGCTGGCACACATAGCACACGTACTGACCTGATCCTGATAGGACGAAGGATTGCTGGCACACATAGCACACGTATTGACCTGATCCTGATAGGACGAAGGATTGATGGCACACATAGCACACGTACTGACCTGATCCTGATAGGACGAAGGATTGCTGGCACACATAGCACAGGTACTCACCTGATCCTGATAGGACGAAGGATTGATGGCACACATAGCACAGGTACTGACTTGATCCTGATAGGACGAAGGATTGCTGGCACACATAGCACACGTACTGACCTGATCCTGATAGGACGAAGGATTGCTGGCACACATAGCACAGGTACTCACCTGATCCTGATAGGACGAAGGATTGCTGGCACACATAGCACACGTACTGACCTGATCCTGATAGGGCGAAGGATTGATGGCACACATAGCACACGTACTGACCTGATCCTGATAGGACGAAGGATTGCTGGCACACATAGCACAGGTACTCACCTGATCCTGATAGGACGAAGGATTGCTGGCACACATAGCACACGTACTGACCTGATCCTGATAGGACGAAGGATTGCTGGCACACATAGCACAGGTACTCACCTGATCCTGATAGGACGAAGGATTGCTGGCACACATAGCACACGTACTGACCTGATCCTGATAAGATGAAGGATTGCTGGCACACATAGCACACGTACTGACCTGATCCTGATAGGATGAAGGATTGCTGGCACACATAGCACACGTATTGACCTGATCCTGATAGGACGAAGGATTGCTGGCACACATAGCACACGTATTGACCTGATCCTGATAGGACGAAGGATTGATGGCACACATAGCACAGGTACTGACTTGATCCTGATAAGATGAAGGATTGCTGGCACACATAGCACACATACTGACCTGATCCTGATAGGACGAAGGATTGCTGGCACACATGGCACACGTACTGACCTGATCCTGATAGGATGAAGAATTGCTGGCAACATGGCACACGTACTGACCTGATCCTGATAGGACGAAGGATTGCTGGCACACATAGCACACGTATTGACCTGATCCTGATAGGACGAAGGATTGATGGCACACATAGCACAGGTACTGACTTGATCCTGATAGGACGAAGGATTGCTGGCACACATAACACAGGTACTCACCTGATCCTGATAGGACGAAGGATTGCTGGCACACATAGCACACGTACTGACCTGATCCTGATAGGACGAAGAGTTGATGGCACACATAGCACACGTACTGACCTGATCCTGATAGGACGAAGGATTGCTGGCACACATAGCACACGTATTGACCTGATCCTGATAGGACGAAGGATTGATGGCACACATAGCACAGGTACTGACTTGATCCTGATAGGACGAAGGATTGCTGGCACACATAGCACAGGTACTCACCTGATCCTGATAGGACGAAGGATTGCTGGCACACATAGCACACGTACTGACCTGATCCTGATAGGACGAAGGATTGCTGGCACACATAGCACACGTACTGACCTGATCCTGATAGGACAAAGAATTGATGGCACACATAGCACACGTACTGACCTGATCCTGATAGGACGAAGGATTGCTGGCACACATAGCACACGTACTGACCTGATCCTGATAGGACGAAGGATTGCTGGCACACATAGCACACGTACTGACCTGATCCTGATATGATGAAGGATTGCTGGCACACATAGCACACGTACTGACCTGATCCTGATAGAACGAAGGATTGCTGGCACACATAGCACACGTACTGACCTGATCCTGATATGATGAAGGATTGCTGGCACACATAGCACACGTACTGACCTGATCCTGATAGGACGAAGGATTGCTGGCACACATAGGACACGTACTGACCTGATCCTGATAGGACGAAGGATTGCTGGCACACATAGCACACGTACTGACCTGATCCTGATATGATGAAGGATTGCTGGCACACATAGCACACGTACTGACCTGATCCTGATAGGACGAAGGATTGCTGGCACACATAGCACACGTACTGACCTGATCCTGATATGATGAAGGATTGCTGGCACACATAGCACACGTACTGACCTGATCCTGATAGGACGAAGGATTGCTGGCACACATAGCACACGTACTCACCTGATCCTGATAGGACGAAGGATTGCTGGCACACATAGCACACATACTGACTTGATCCTGATAGGACGAAGGATTGCTGGCACACATAGCACACGTACTGACCTGATCCTGATAGGACGAAGGATTGCTGGCACACATAGCACACGTACTGGCCTGATCCTGATAGGACGAAGGATTGCTGGCACACATAGCACACGTACTGACCTGATCCTGATAGGAGGAAGGATTGCTGGCACACATAGCACAGGTACTCACCTGATCCTGATAGGACGAAGGATTGCTGGCACACATAGCACACGTACTGACCTGATCCTGATAGGATGAAGGATTTCTGGCACACATAGCACACGTACTGACCTGATCCTGATAGGACGAAGGATTGCTGGCACACATAGCACAGGTACTCACCTGATCCTGATAGGACGAAGGATTGCTGGCACACATAGCACACGTACTGACCTGATCCTGATAAGATGACGGATTGCTGGCACACATAGCACACGTACTGACCTGATCCTGATAGGATGAAGGATTTCTGGCACACATAGCACACGTACTGACCTGATCCTGATAGGAGGAAGGATTGCTGGCACACATAGCACACGTACTGACCTGATCCTGATAAGATGACGGATTGCTGGCACACATAGCACACGTACTGACCTGATCCTGATAGGACGAAAGATTGCTGGCACACATAGCACAGGTACTGACCTGATCCTGATAGGACGAAGGATTGCTGGCACACATAGCACACGTACTGACCTGATCCTGATAGGACGAAGGATTGCTGGCACACATAGCACACGTACTGACCTGATCCTGATAGGATGAAGGATTGCTGGCACACATAGCACACGTACTAACCTGATCCTGATAGGACGAAGGATTGCTGGCACACATAGCACACGTACTGACCTGATCCTGATAGGACGAAGGATTGCTGGCACACATAGCACACGTACTGACCTGATCCTGATAGGACGAAGGATTTCTGGCACACATAGCACACGTACTGACCTGATCCTGATAGGACGAAGGATTGCTGGCACACATAGCACACGTACTGACCTGATCCTGATAGGACGAAGGATTGCTGGCACACATAGCACAGGTACTCACCTGATCCTGATAGGACGAAGGATTGCTGGCACACATAGCACACGTACTGACCTGATCCTGATAGGACGAAGGATTGCTGGCACACATAGCACAGGTACTCACCTGATCCTGATAGGACGAAGGATTGCTGGCACACATAGCACACGTACTGACCTGATCCTGATAGGGCGAAGGATTGCTGGCACACATAGCACACGTACTGACCTGATCCTGATAGGATAAAGAATTGATGGCACACATAGCACACGTACTGACCTGATCCTGATAGGACGAAGAGTTGATGGCACACATAGCACACGTACTGACCTGATCCTGATAGGACGAAGGATTGCTGGCACACATAGCACACGTATTGACCTGATCCTGATAGGACGAAGGATTGATGGCACACATAGCACAGGTACTGACTTGATCCTGATAGGACGAAGGATTGCTGGCACACATAGCACAGGTACTCACCTGATCCTGATAGGACGAAGGATTGCTGGCACACATAGCACACGTACTGACCTGATCCTGATAGGACGAAGGATTGCTGGCACACATAGCACAGGTACTCACCTGATCCTGATAGGACGAAGGATTGCTGGCATACATAGCACACGTACTGACCTGATCCTGATAGGACGAAGGATTGATGGCACACATAGCACACGTACTGACCTGATCCTGATAGGACAAAGAATTGATGGCACACATAGCACACGTACTGACCTGATCCTGATAGGACGAAGGATTGCTGGCACACATAGCACACGTACTGACCTGATCCTGATAGGACGAAGGATTGCTGGCACACATAGCACACGTACTGACCTGATCCTGATATGATGAAGGATTGCTGGCACACATAGCACACGTACTGACCTGATCCTGATAGGACGAAGGATTGCTGGCACACATAGCACACGTACTGACCTGATCCTGATATGATGAAGGATTGCTGGCACACATAGCACACGTACTGACCTGATCCTGATAGGACGAAGGATTGCTGGCACACATAGGACACGTACTGACCTGATCCTGATAGGACGAAGGATTGATGGCACACATAGTACACGTACTGACCTGATCCTGATAGGACGAAGGATTGCTGGCACACATAGCACACGTACTGACCTGATCCTGATAGGACGAAGAATTGCTGGCACACATAGCACACGTACTGACCTGATCCTGATAGGACGAAGGATTGCTGGCACACATAGCACACGTACTGACCTGATCCTGATAGGATGAAGGATTGCTGGCACACATAGCACATGTACTGACCTGATCCTGATAGGACGAAGGATTGCTGGCACGCATAGCACACGTACTGACCTGATCCTGATAGGACGAAGGATTGCTGGCACACATAGCACACGTACTGACCTGATCCTGATAGGACGAAGGATTGCTGGCACACATAGCACACGTACTGACCTGATCCTGACAGGATGAAGTAGAAGCAGCGTGCCACGTGACCTTGGCGTATGATGATGCGGCGACTGACGTACCTGCCGAAGTGTCGTAAAGCAGGTTATGACGATTATGACGAAGCCTTTGTCGAAACATTCTTATTGCTATAATTCTTCACAATTTACAAGCTGTACATACGAAATGTTACGCCTCAATCTGTTTGTAGGTTTACTGATCAATTAATTACTGGATTACCAGGTAAACCATGGCCATAACTTCTCTACTATCAAGACTGAAACAATTTGCGTTATAAATGGTTACCCGTTGATTCGACGTTGTTATTGCCCGTTTACATATCCTAGCTAGGTTATAATTCTTATTATTATTTTCCATGTCTGAGGTAGTGCTTTCATGTGACTATTAAAGGGTGGATCCCAATGTATTCTGTACCTTGATGTGTGCCTTTATGTGTTATTAATTAATGCTATTGCTTACTGCCTATCGTGTCTTTTCATGTGTAATCAATGCATGGTAGTGTTTATGGTTCCTCGTGCCTGAGTGTTTTCATGTGTTGTTAATTAATAGTGATGCTTACTATCTGCCGTGTCTGAGTGTGTGCTTTCGTGCACAAGTAATTCAGCTGACTGTCGACCGTGGCTTAATTAGTGTTTTTATGCGTTATTAATTAATTGTAGTACTTACTACATACCGTGACAACATTTAGCACTAGAGACGTGATTGAGTGCGTGCGTTCATGTCTTAGTAATTAATGCCTGTGTCACAGAATCGATTTAACAGTTGTCACTTGGATTGTATGTTTCAATATCCTTAGATTTAGAGAATCGGGACTTTGTGTATATTCCAGGTCTAATTTGTACGCTTTCCTACCTTGGTATCTGCTAAATTTTCCCTGTCAGTCTCTTTCTAACTTGCAATTTAACTTATTATCTGACAGTTGTGATGTGTTTTGTTTTGAATCGCGCACTTGTCGTCTGCCGGAAATGTTGAGCGTCCTTGACCTTGCTTTGTAGTGCATCGTGTGAACCGTAGACTATTTAAGCCCCTGTCGCAAGGTTTGTGTCCTCTTTGCTGTCTTTTGAGGGGGGGGGGGGGCGGGGTTATCACACCCCTCGACCCGTTACAACTGTATATTGTGTGCGTGTGCGTGTTTAAATGTGTTATTCGTTTACCGTAGTACTTACTGGCAGTTACTTACCTCTCGTACCAAGCTCTGCGGGCGATCAGGGTCTGAATCCTCACTGGATAGGCCGCGATTCCCGGGTAATTCCGGAGAGCCACCTCAATCTGACGACAGAAATGGTGACAGCCACGGCCGTGTACAGCAAGAGAGCGAGTAGGAGAGCGATGGGGAAAGAGAGATAGAAGGCGAAGGACGAGTCTTTCAAAACGCAGCAATATATATACCAAACTGGAGCCTGTTTTCAGCCGTAAGGTGACCAAAAATTATTTTATCACTATATAGCGTTGCAAGGCGTCGCCACCCATCGGCCCTGATGCGTCCTAGGGGTCTGGCCCCAGCCTCGGTCCGCCGGCCTCGGTCGCCCGGCCTCGACCCCGATGAGTGACAGGTCTGACCCGGCGTCGGTCCCCCGGCCTCGACCCCGATAAGTGACAGGTCTGACCCGGCCTCGGTCCCCAGGCCTCGGTCGCCCGGCCTCGACCCCGATGAGTGACAGGTCTGACCCGGCCTCGGTCCTCCGGCCTCGGTCGCCCGGCCTCGACCCCGATAAGTGACAGATCTGACCCGGCCTCGGTCCCCCGGCCTCGGTCGCCCGGCCTCGACCCCGATAAGTGACAGGTCTGACCCGGCCTCGGTCCCCCGGCCTCGGTCGCCCGGCCTCGGTCGCCCGGCCTCGACCCCGATGAGTGACAGGTCTGACCCGGCCTCGGTCCCCCGGCCTCGGTCGCCCGGCCTCGACCCCGATGAGTGACCCCGATGAGTGACCCCAGATGTTTCACACGAGTCTGGTCCTGACTCGGCCCAGATGTTTCACACAAGTCTGGTCCTGACACGGCCCAGATGTTTCACACGAGTCTGGTGCTGACTCGGCCCAGATGTTTCACACGAGTCTGGTCCTGAGTCGGCCCAGATGTTTTACACGAGTCTGGTCCTGACTCGGCCCAGATGTTTCACACGAGTCTGGTCCTGACTCGGCCTAGATGTTTCACACGAGTCTGGTGCTGACTCGGCCCAGATGTTTCACACGAGTCTGGTCCTGAGTCGGCCCAGATGTTTTACACGAGTCTGGTCCTGACTCGGCCCAGATGTTTCACACGAGTCTGGTCCTGACTCGGCCTAGATGTTTCACACGAGTCTGGTCCTGACTCGGTCCAGATGTTTCACACGAGTCTGGTCCTGACTCGGCCCAGATGTTTCACGTGGATCTGGTCCCGACCTCGCTCTGACGCTTAAGACGAAGCTAGCCCTTTTTCTTGTCAATCTTGCATTACCATCGCTCCTCATCCCCATCTTCAAATATAACCATCGCTCCTCATTCTCATCTTCTAATATTACCATCGCTCCTCATCCTCATCTTCTAATATTACCATCGCTCCTCATCTTCATCTTCAAATATAACCATCGCTCCTCATCCTCATCTTCTAATATTACCATCGCTCTTCATCCTCATCTTCTAATATTACCTTCGCTCCTCATCCTCATCTTCTAATATTACCATCGCTCCTCATCCTCATCTTCTAATATTACCATCGCTCCTCATCCTCATCTTCAAACATAACCATCGCTCCTCATCTTCATCTTCTAATATTACCATCGCTCCTCATCCTCATCTTCTAACATTACCATCGCTCCTCATCCTCATCTTCTAACATTACCATCGCTCCTCATCCTCATCTTCTAATATTACCATCGCTCCTCATCCTCATCTTCTAATATTACCATCGCTCCTCATCCTCATCTTCTAACATTACCATCGCTCCTCATCCTCATCTTCTAACATTACCATCGCTCCTCATCCTCATCTTCTAACATTACCATCGCTTCTCATCCTCATCTTCTAACATTACCATCGCTCCTCAACCTCATCTTCTAACATTACCATCGCTCCTCATCCTCATCTTCTAACATTACCATCGCTCCTCAACCTCATCTTCTCACATTACCATCGTTCCTCATCCTCATCTTCTAACATTACCATCGCTCCTCATCCTCATCTTCTAACATTACCATCGCTCCTCATCCTCATCTTCTAATATTACCATTGCTCCTCATCCTCATCTTCTAACATTACCATCGCTCCTCATCCTCATCTTCTAACATTGCCATCGCTCCTCATCCTCATATTCTAACATTACCATCGCTCCTCATCCTCATCCTCTAACATTACCATCGCTCCTCATCCTCATCTTCTAATATTACCATCGCTCCTCATCCTCATCTTCTAACATTACCATCGCTCCTCATCCTCATCTTCTAATATTACCATCGCTCCTCATCCTCATCTTCTAATATTACCATCGCTCCTCATCCTCATCTTCAAACATAATCATCGCTCCTCATCCTCATCTTCTAATATTACCATCGCTCCTCATCCTCATCTTCTAACATTACCATCGCTCCTCATCCTCATCTTCTGACATTACCATCGCTCCTCATCCTCATCTTCTAATATTACCATCGCTCCTCATCCTCATCTTCTAATATTACCATCGCTCCTCATCCTCATCTTCTAATATTACCATCGCTCCTCATCCTCATCTTCTAACATGACCATCGCTCCTCATCCTCATCTTCTAACATTACCATCGCTCCTCATCCTCATCTTCTAACATTACCATCGCTTCTCATCCTTATCTTCTAACATTACCATCGCTCCTCATCCTCATCTTCTAACATTACCATCGCTCCTCATCCTCATCTTCTAACATTACCATCGCTCCTCAACCTCATCTTCTAACATTACCATCGCTCCTCATCCTCATCTTCTAACATTACCATCGCTCCTCATCCTCATCTTCTAACATTACCATCGCTCCTCATCCTCATCTTCTAATATTACCATCGCTCCTCATCCTCATCTTCTAACATTACCATCGCTCCTCATCCTCATCTTCTAACATTGCCATCGCTCCTCATCCTCATCTTCTAATAATACCATCGCTCCTCATCCTCATCTTCTAACATTACCATCGCTCCTCATCCTCATCTGCTAATATTACCATCGCTCCTCATCCTCATCTTCTAACATTACCATCGCTCCTCATCCTCATCTTCTAATATTACCATCGCTCCTCATCCTCATCTTCTAACATTACCATCGCTCCTCATCCTCATCTTCTGACATTACCATCGCTCCTCATCCTCATCTTCTAATATTACCATCGCTCCTCATCCTCATCTTCTAATATTACCATCGCTCCTCATCCTCATCTTCTAATATTAACATCGCTCCTCATCCTCATCTTCAAACATAACCATCGCTCCTCAACCTCATCTTCTAATATTACCATCGCTCCTCATCTCATCTTCTAATATTACCATCGCTCCTCATCCTCATCTTCTAACTTTACCATCGCTCCTAATCCTGATCTTCTAACATTACCATCGCTCCTCATCCTCATCTTCTAACATCACCATCGCTTCTCATCCTCATCTTCTAACATTACCATCGCTCCTCATCCTCATCTTCTAACATTACCATCGCTCCTCATCCTCATCTTCTAACATTATCATCGCTCCTCATCCTCATCTTCTAACATTACCATCGCTCCTCATCCTCATCTTCTAACATTACCATCGCTCCTCATCCTCATCTTCCAACATAACCATCGCTCCTCATCCTCATCTTCTAATATTACCATCGCTCCTCATCCTCATCTTCTAACATTACCATCGCTCCTCATCCTCATCTTCTGACATTACCATCGCTCCTCATCCTCATCTTCTAATATTACCATCGCTCCTCATCCTCATCTTCTAATATTACCATCGCTCCTCATCCTCATCTTCTAATATTAACATCGCTCCTCATCCTCATCTTCAAAAATAACCATCGCTCCTCATCCTCATCTTCTAATATTACCATCGCTCCTCATCCTCATCTTCTAATATTACCATCGCTCCTCATCCTCATCTTCTAACTTTACCATCGCTCCTAATCCTGATCTTCTAACATTACCATCGCTCCTCATCCTCATCTTCTAACATTACCATCGCTTCTCATCCTCATCTTCTGACATTACCATCGCTCCTCATCCTCATCTTCTAACATTACCATCGCTCCTCATCCTCATCTTCTAACATTATCATCGCTCCTCATCCTCATCTTCTAACATTACCATCGCTCCTCATCCTCATCTTCTAACATTACCATCGCTTCTCATCCTCATCTTCTAACATTACCATCGCTCCTCATCCTCATCTTGTAATATTACCATCGCTCCTCATCCTCATCTTATAACATTACCATCGCTCCTCATCCTCATCTTCTAACATTACCATCGCTCCTCATCCTCATCTTCTAACATTACCATTTTGTACAATAATTGACCCATTGGTGTGGCAAGGACAATGGAAAGTTGTGTGGGGTCATTTAAGACCCCACACGACTCTCCATTATAAATATATGCAACTTTCCATTATAAATATATGTATGTTGTTTTAACATTATAGGCTTTGGTTTAATTGTAATTTATGTAATCTGATCATTGCATTGTAATGTTTTGCAGTGAACCATGGCTCACGGACCTAGAGTAACACGATTTCCTGCCAAAGAGGTCTTGAGGCAGCCTAAAGTGCCCAAAGTGCCCACAGCGATGATGAAAAGCGCTCAATTGACGGAGATGAGTCGGCTTCGGAAAACGAAGTAAACAATGAGTAAAAAACTTAATTACATTACAAAAACATTTTACAATATATGATATGGATAAAGGAAGCAGTCTAGGTATGATGGACCCAAATAGAGCCATTAAAAAATGTATTCCTGTATATAATGTTATGGGGTCTTTACTCCATCATGTTAGTCGATACAATTGCTTGGTCGCTTGAGCGTTAATTCGTTTCGTGGGCTCTAGCATGAAAAATGGAACCCCCTTCCTTCCTTCGGGTGGCAACATGTCCCGAGAACATTAAGCCACAAAGTCGGTCTGAGTGCCGTATAATGGCTCATACAGCGACGCTACTCCTATAAAGCCCCCACAACTTTGTTAGGTGAAGTGTAGTGGATGCATGGTTTGAACTTGGCGCTGTCAAGACATTATCTAAGTTAATATCTATTGTTGGTAATATAATGTACAATAGTAGTATATCAAAACATATAGAGTTACTCTAAGTTTGCACTATTTACAATGGATGCTGTGCTCTATACATACAGGAATACCCATTCAGAGAGGTCTGGCATTACAAGTACATGGTGTGGGCAATATTTGTCATTTGGCATTGTACCGTTTGGCATTGTCCCTCTCTCTAGTAATCGATTGCATCCTATAGATATCCTCATCGATATGTCCGTGCTGTCAGAAACGCACCACTCACCCCTTCGTTTCGATATAGCATCATAAGGCATGCAGTGTACCCATTAACACACATGGAACCAAAACCTAGGCCAACCCTCGAAGCCGTCCATACCCCCATCCAGAATATCTGGATCGGCCCCTGAGAGCGTAGCGAAATAAATACTATTTAAGTTGGGTATCTGTTGCTTACCAAGTGTACTTCCTTCTCGTTTCGTTCCACGGGTTTTCTCCTTAATACACGCTTGGCATCTTCAGATATCCTTGCCTGAAAGGTTATGTGAAAGTGAATGAGCATGAAGACTTCCATTGAGGATAAATGAACGCTCAGCGTACATGTACACTCACCTTGCTCAGAGTATACCTACTCACCTTGCTCAGAGTACACATACACTCACCTTGCTCAGAGTACACTACACTCACCTTACTCAGAGTACACATACACTCACCCTGTTCAGAGTACACATACACTCACCTTGCTCAGAGTACACATACACTCACCTTGCTCAGAGTACACATACACTCACCTTGCTCAGAGTATACATACACTCACCTTGCTCAGAGTACACATACACTCACCTTGCTCAGAGTACACATACACTCACCTTGCTCAGAGTATACATGCACTCACCTTGCTCAGAGTACACTATACTCACCTTGCTCAGAGTACACATACACCCACCTTGCTCAGAGTACACTATACTCACCTTGCTCAGAGTACACTATACTCACCTTGCTCAGAGTACACTATACTCACCTTGCTCAGAGTAACATACACTCACCTTGCTCAGAGTACACATAAACTCACCCTGCTCAGAGTACAAGCACACTCACCCTGCTCAGAGTACACATACTCACCTTGCTCAGCATATACATACACTCGCCCTGCTTAGAGTACACTACACTCACCCTGCTCAGTGTACACTACACTCACCTTGCTCAGAGTACACATACACTCACCTTGCTCAGTGTACACTATACTCACCTTGCTCAGTGTACAGATACACTCACCTTGCTCAGAGTACACTACACTCACCTTGCTCAGAGTACACTATACTCACCTTGCTCAGAGTACACTATACTCACCTTGCTCAGAGTAACATACACTCACCTTGCTCAGAGTACACATAAACTCACCCTGCTCAGAGTACAAGCACACTCACCCTGCTCAGAGTACACATACTCACCTTGCTCAGCATATACATACACTCGCCCTGCTTAGAGTACACTACACTCACCCTGCTCAGTGTACACTACACTCACCTTGCTCAGAGTACACATACACTCACCTTGCTCAGTGTACACATACACTCACCTTGCTCAGTGTACAGATACACTCACCTTGCTCAGAGTACACTACACTCACCTTGCTCAGAGTACACTACACTCACCTTGCTCAGAGTACACTACACTCACCTTGCTCAGAGTACACATACACTCTCCCTCCTCAGAGTACACTACACTCATCTTGCTCAGAGTACACTACACTCACATTGCTCAGAGTACACTACACATACCCTGCTCAGTGTACACTACTCACCTTGCTCAGAGTACACTATACTCACCTTGCTCAGAGTACACATACACTCACCCTGCTCAGTGTACACTACTCACCTTGCTCAGAGTACACTATACTCACCTTGCTCAGAGTACACATACACTCACCTTGCTCAGAGTACACTATACGCACCTTGCTCAGAGTACACATACACTCACCCTGCTCAGTGTACACTATTCACCTTGCTCAGAGTACACTATACTCACCTTGCTCAGAGTACACATACACTCACCTTGCTCAGAGTACACATACACTCACCCTGTTCAGAGTACACATACACTCGCCCTGTTCAGAGTACACATACACTCACCCTGCTCAGTGTACACTACTCACCTTGCTCAGAGTACACTATACTCACCTTGCTCAGAGTACACATACACTCACCTTGCTCAGAGTACACATACACTCGCCTTGCTCAGAGCACACATACACTCGCCTTGCTCAGAGTACACTATACTCACCTTGCTCAGAGTACACATACACTCACCCTGTTCAGAGTACACATACACTCACCCTGTTCAGAGTACACATACACTCACCTTGCTCAGAGTACACATACACTCGCCTTGCTCAGAGTACACATACACTCACCCTGCTCAGTGTACACTACTCACCTTGCTCAGAGTACACTATACTCACCTTGCTCAGAGTACACATACACTCACCTTGCTCAGAGTACACATACACTCGCCTTGCTCAGAGCACACATACACTCGCCTTGCTCAGAGTACACTATACTCACCTTGCTCAGAGTACACATACACTCACCCTGTTCAGAGTACACATACACTCAACCTGTTCAGAGTACACATACACTCACCCTGTTCAGAGTACACATACACTCACCTTGCTCAGAGTACAATATACTCACCTTGCTCAGAGTACACATACACTCACCCTGCTCAGTGTACACTACTCACCTTGCTCAGAGTACAATATACTCACCTTGCTCAGAGTACACATACACTCACCCTGCTCAGTGTACACTACTCACCTTGCTCAGAGTACAATATACTCACCTTGCTCAGAGTACACATACACTCACCCTGTTCAGAGTACACATACACTCACCTTGCTCAGAGTACACTACTCACCTTGCTCAGAGTACACATACACTCACCTTGCTCAGAGTACACATACACTCACCTTGCTCAGAGTACACATACACTCACCTTGCTCAGAGTACACATACACTCACCCTGTTCAGAGTACACATACACTCACCTTGCTCAGAGTACACTACTCACCTTGCTCAGAGTACACATACACTCACCTTGCTCAGAGTACACATACACTCACCTTGCTCAGAGTACACATACACTCGCCTTGCTCAGAGTACACATACACTCACCCTGCTCAGTGTACACTACTCACCTTGCTCAGAGTACACATACACTCACCTTGCTCAGAGTACACATACACTCGCCTTGCTCAGAGTACACTACTCACCTTGCTCAGAGTACAATACACTCACCCTGTTCAGAGTACACATACACTCACCCTGTTCAGAGTACAATACACTCACCCTGTTCAGAGTACACATACACTCACCCTGTTCAGAGTACACATAAACTCACCCTGTTCAGAGTACACATACACTCACCCTGCTCAGTGTACACTACTCACCTTGCTCAGAGTACACATACGCTCACCCTACTCACCCTGCTCAGAGTACACTACACACACCCTGCTCAGCGCACACTACATTCACCTCGCTCAGTGCACACTAGGGTCACCCCGCTGAGAGTACACATACACTAACCCTGCTCAGTGTACACTACGCTCACCAAGCTCAGTGGTTGCTTACCTGTTGATCCGCCTTGTACTCTGCTTTGTCAAACATGACGTCATCGACCCTGTCTATGGCCACCGTCTGGATATTTGTATCCAGAAATTCCTGAACTCTGGAAATAGAGGATTAATTCAAAGGTAAATGAATGTATGAATAAATTATACAAGTGGTGGGGCAAAACGCTATTTGTAATGTTATCATATTGTTAATGCATAATCTGTATCATAAATGATGTCAATTCTATTTTGTTAAACAGGTACAAAGTAATTGTCTAATTCTATGCACAAAAATGATACTTAATTATTTTTGATGTCACCTTTTTGCGTGTTTTCTCCATAGCCCGATGAAAATCGTCAAAAATTTGCCAATTTTGCTCAGTTGAGAGAAAAATCCCGTCCTCTGAAATCAAAGAGGGCGAACGATATTAACACAGGCTATCAATAAGTCACAAGCCCCAATTAATGTGATAAAGATGACAATGGGTTTTCGTTATGAATGTCACATAAATATGATGGCAACCACCTTCTTGCGCCTGCTGTATTTGTTTCGCATCCTCGGAGCGAGTGTATTGGCGTCTGGCACCACTAGCCGACGGCATTCTCGCATGGTCTCGTCGGGACGTGACTTGGGGGAGCGCAGGGAGGCCCGCGTGGTCTCGGCTGAGAACGGCATGGCTGACAGCAGCGCCCCTCGCGGAGACACCTGTGGTTATTACGCCATTATTACAGTTCACGCACAAGCAACAACGAGCAAACAATGACAAAATAACAAAAAAGATTCATGGTGTTGACTACCAATATTATTGCATGGCAAAATTCACACAACGTGAAGGAAAGGTCTGAAGACCGACACGGCTACCAACATAGAGCAGCTTGCCTGGTTGCCTGGCTGGATATTCTGGACGCTTTAACCTCGTTTCGGATTACCTGGGACGGACGTCTGGAGTAGTCAGACACCTGGCCGATGGCCACAGACGGACGTCTGGAGTAGTCAGACACCTGGCCGATGGCCACAGACGGACGTCTGGAGTAGTCAGACACCTGGCCGATGGCCACAGACGGACGTCTAGAGTGGTCAGACACCTGGCCGATGGCCACAGACGGACGTCTGGAGTAGTCAGACACCTGGCCGATGGCCACAGACGGACGTCTGGAGTAGTCAGACACCTGGCCGATGGCCACAGACGGACGTCTAGAGTGGTCAGACACCTGGCCGATGGCCACAGACGGACGTCTGGAGTAGTCAGACACCTGGCCGATGGCCACAGACGGACGTCTAGAGTGGTCAGACACCTGGCCGATGGCCACAGACGGACGTCTGGAGTAGTCAGACACCTGGCCGATGACCACAGACGGACGTCTAGAGTGGTCAGACACCTGGCCGATGGCCACAGACGGACGTTTAGAGTGATCAGACACCTGGCCGATGGCCACAGGCGGACGTCTAGAGTGGTCAGACACCTGGCCGATGGCCACAGACGGACGTCTAGAGTGGTCAGACACCTGGCCGATGGCAACAGACGGACGTCTAGAGTGGTCAGACACCTGGCCGATGGCCACAGACGGACGTCTAGAGTGGTCAGACACCTGGCCGATGGCCACAGACGGACGTCTGGAGTGGTCGGACACCTGGCCGATGGCCATAGACGGACGTCTAAAGTGGTCAGACACCTGGCCGATGGCAACAGACGGACGTCTAGAGTGGTCAGACACCTGGCCGATGGCCACAGACGGACGTTTAGAGAGATCAGACACCTGGCCGATGGCCACAGATGGACGTCTAGAGTGGTCAGACCCATGTAGCTGACCCATCATGGCAACAATTTCTCGCAACTTCCGCAGTCTGTGGTTTCCGTCTCCACTGTCATCCGTGGGAGTGAGTGACGTCATCGATGGTATTCTGGCCGAGGTGGGCGCGCGGGAGGCCATGGCACTGTGTTCAGCACGGACACGGCCTGGTCGACACTAGACTCAGGGTCCTGTCGTCATGTACAGTTTAAGCCGTCGCCGAGGTCTAGGGCGACATGCGCTGGATCACTGGTAAAACGGGTGCCGCCTGAAGGGACCATGCACGCATACCGAAAGGCACTGCTGCCCACTTCATACGTTCCTCAGTAGGGGCTATTCAATAGATACGTTAGGCCCCGGCGCCACAGCCCTGTACAGACAGGACGCCCGTCCGTCTCTAGGTTCGTCATGAGTGACTGGTTCCGGTGTTTAGGAAGGCACGACGAAGCCGGTCTTCAATGCGATGGCCAAGGGTAAAAGGGCTAATGGCGCAGAACGCACACAGATAGCGACACAAGACATCACTGTGTCGAGGTCCTCTCTTGAATTTGGCTTTGCAACCTTCTTTCACGCAAGAAGGCACAGCTGTTTATACAAATAGTGAAACCTTTTGGCATCAACACTGAAATCATTAACAACTAGGCGCATAGATCCACTGGACGAAGGGTTTTCTTTGAGATATGACAGTAACCATATTCACATCAATCCCATTGCATTTCACTATTCACTCACGTCGCAAGGCTTCACGACCCTGTTTGCCATGCTACCCAGCCCCAACACTCCCCTAACTATTGACCGCCCGGTTGGCCATGCTACCCAGCCCCACACTCCACGAACTATTGACCGCCCGGTTTGCCATGCTACCCAGCCCCACACTCCCCTAACTATTGACCGCCCGGTTGGCCATGCTACCCAGCCCCACACTCCACGAACTATTGACCGCCCGGTTTGCCATGCTACCCAGCCCTACACTCCCCTAGCTATTGAATACCCTGTCGGCCATGCTAGTCAGCCCCACACTCCCCTAGCTATTGAATACCCTGTTGGCCACACTACCCAGCCCCACACTCCCCTAGCTATTGAATACCCTATCGGCCATGCTACCCAGCCCCACTCTCCCCTAGCTATTGAATACCCTGTTGGCCATGCTACCCAGCCCCACACTCCCCTAGCCATTGAATACCCTGTCAGCCATGCTACCGAGCCCCACACTCCCCTAGCTATTGAATACCCTGTTGGCCATGCTACCCAGCCCCACACTCCCCTTGCTATTGAATACCCTGTTGGCCATGCTACCCAGCCCCACTCTCCCCTAGCCATTGAATACCCTGTCGGCCATGCTACCCAGCCCCACACTCCCCTACCTATTGAATACCCTGTCGGCCATGCTACCCAGCCCCACACTCCCCTAGCTATTGAATACCCTGTTGGCCATGCTACCCAGCCCCACACTCCCCTAGCTATTGAATACCCTGTTGGCCATGCTAACCAGCCCCACTCTCCCCTAGCTATTGAATACCTTGTTGGCCACGCTACCCAGCCCAACTCTCCCCTAGCTATTGAATACCCTGTCGGCCATGCTACCCAGCCTCACACTCCCTAGCTATTGAATAACCTGTTGGCCATGCTACCCAGTCCCACACTCCCCTAGCCATTGAATACCTTGTTGGCCATGCTACCCAGCCCCCCACTCCCCTAGCTATTGAATACCCTGTTTGCCATGCTACCCAGCCCCACACTCCCCTAGCTATTGAATACCCTGTTGGCCATTCTACCCAGCCCCACTCTCCTCTAGCTATTGAACACCCTGTTGGCCACGCTACCCAGCCCCACACTCCCCTAGCCATTGAATACCCTGTTTGCCATGCTACCCAGTCCCACACTCCCCTAGCTATTGAATACCCTGTTGGCCATGCTACTCAGCCCCCCACTCCCTTAGCTAATGAATACCCTGTTGGCCATGCTACCCAGCCCCACACTCCCCTAGCTATTGAATACCCTGTTGGCCACGCTAAGCAGCCCCAAACTCCCCTAGCTATTGAATACCCTGTTGGCCATGCTACCCAGCCCCACACTCCCCTAGCTATTGAATACCCTATCGGCCATGCTACCCAGCCCCACTCTCCCCTAGCTATTGAATACCCTGTTGGCCATGCTACCCAGCCCCACTCTCCCCTAGCCATTGAATACCCTGTCGGCCATGCTACCCAGCCCCACACTCTCCAAGCTATTGAATACCCTGTCGGCCATGCTACCCAGCCCCACACTCCCCTAGCTATTGAATACCCTGTTGGCCATGCTACCCAGCCCCACACTCCCCTAGCTATTGAATACCCTGTTGGCCATGCTACCCAGCCCCACTCTCCCCTAGCCATTGAATACCCTGTCGGCCATGCTACCCAGCCCCACACTCCCCTAGCTATTGAATATCCTGTCGGCCATGCTACCCAGCCCCACACTCCCCTTGCTATTGAATACCCTGTTGGCCATGCTACCCAGCCCCACTCTCCCCTAGCTATTGAATACCCTATTGGCCATGCTAACCAGCCCCACTCTCCCCTAGCTATTGAATACCCTGTTGGCCACGCTACCCAGCCCAACTCTCCCCTAGCTATTGAATACCCTGTCGGCCATGATACTCAGCCTCACACTCCCTACCTATTGAATACCCTGTTGGCCATGCTACCCAGCCCCACACTCCCCTAGCTATTGAATACCCTGTTGGCCATTCTACCCAGCCCCACTCTCCTCTAGCTATTGAACACCCTGTTGGCCATGCTACCCAGCCCCACTCTCCCCTAGCCATTGAATACCCTGTTGGCCATGCTACCCAGCCCCCCACTCCCCTAGCTATTGAATACCCTGTTTGCCATGCTACCCAGCCCCACACTCCCCTAGCTATTGAATACCCTGTTGGCCAAACTACCCAGCCCCACTCTCCTCTAGCTATTGAACACCATGTTGGCCATGCTACCCAGCCCCACTCTCCCCTAGCCATTGAATACCCTGTTGGCCATGCTACCCAGTCCCACACTCCCCTAGCTATTGAATACCCTGTTCGCCATGCTACTCAGCCCCACACTCCCTTAGCTAATGAATACCCTGTTGGCCACGCTACCCAGCCCCACACTCCCCTAGCTATTGAATACCCTGTTGGCCATGCTACCCAGCCCCACACTCCCCTAGCGATTGAATACCCTGTTGGCCATGCTACCCAGCCTCACACTCCCATAGCTATTGAATACCCTGTCGGCCATGCTACCCAGCCCCACACTCCCCTAGCTATTGAATACCCTGTCGGCCATGCTACCCAGCCCCACACACCCCTAGCTATTGAATACCCTGTTGGCCATGCTACCCAGCCCCACACTCCCCTAGCTATTGAATACCCTGTTGGCCATGCTACCCAGCCCCACACTCCCCTAGCTATTGAATACCCTGTTGGCCATGCTACCCAGTCTCACACTCCCCTAGCTACTGAATACCGTGTCGGCCATGCTACCCAGCCCCACACTCCACTAGCTATTGAATACCCTGTCGGTCATGCTACCCAGCCCCACACTCCCCTAGCCATTGAATACCCTGTCAGCCATGCTACCCAGCCCCACACTCCCCTAGCTATTGAATACCCTGTTGGCCATGCTTCCCAGCCCCACTCTTTCCTAGCTATCGAATACCCTGTTGGCCATGCTACCCAGCCCCACACTTCCCTAGCTATTGAATACCATGTTGGCCATGCTACCCAGCCCCACACTCCCCTAGCTATTGAATACCCTGTTGGCCATGCTACCCAGCGCCACACTCCCCTATCTATTGAATACCCTGTTGGCCATGCTACCCAGCCCCACACTCCCCTAACTATTGAATACCCTGTCGGCCACGCTGCACAGCCCCACACTCCCCTAGCCATTGAATACCCTGTTGGCCATGCTACCCAGCCCCACACTCTCCTAGCTATTGAATACCCTGTCGGCCATGCTACCCAGCCCCACACTCCCCTAGCTATTGAATACCCTGTTGGCCATGCTACCCAGCCCCACACTCCCCTAGCTATTGAATACCCTGTCGGCCATACTACCCAGCCCCACACTCCTCTAGCTATTGAATACCCTGTTGGCCACACTACCCAGCCCCACACTCTCCTAGCTATTGAATACCCTATCGGCCATGCTACCCAGCCCCATTCTCCCCTAGTTATTGAATACCCTGTTTGCCATGCTACCCAGCCCCACTCTCCCCTAGCCATTGAATATCCTGTCGGCCATGCTACCCAGCCCCACACTCCCCTAGCTATTGAATACCCTGTCGGCCATGCTACCCAGCCCCACACTCCCCTAGCTATTGAATACCCTGTTGGCCATGCTACCCAGCCCCACACTCCCCTAGCTATTGAATACCCTGTTGGCCATGCTACCCAGCCCCACACTCTCCTAGCTATTGAATACCCTGTTGGCCATGCTACCCAGCCCCACACTCCCCTAGCTATTGAATACCCTGTTGGCCATGCTACCCAGCCTCACACTCCCATAGCTATTGAATACCCTGTCAGCCATGCTACCCAGCCCCACACTCTCCTAGCTATTGAATACCCTGTCGGCCATGCTACCCAGCCCCACACTCCCCTAGCTATTGAATACCCTGTTGGCCATGCTACCCAGCCCCACACTCTCCTAGCTATTGAATACCCTGTTGGCCACGCTACCCAGCCCAACTCTCCCCTAGCTATTGAATACCCTGTCGGCCATGCTACCCAGCCACAAACTCCCTAGCTATTGAATACCCTGTTGGCCATGCTACCCAGCCCCACACTCCCCTAGCCATTGAATACCCTGTTGGCCATGCTACCCAGCCCCCCACTCCCCTAGCTATTGAATAGCCTGTTTGCCATGCTACCCAGCCCCACACTCCCCTAGCTATTGAATACCCTGTTGGCCATTCTACCCAGCCCCACTCTCCTCTAGCTATTGAACACCCTGTTGGCCATCCTACCCAACCCCACTCTCCCCTAGCCATTGAATACCCTGTTGGCCATGCTATCCAGTCCCACACTCCCCTAGCTATTGAACACCCTGTTGGCCATGCTACTCAGCCCCACACTCCCTTAGCTTATGAATACCCTGTTGGCCACGCTACCCAGCCCCACACTCCCCTAGCTATTGAATACCCTGTTGGCCATGCTACCCAGCCCCACACTCCCCTAGCTATTGAATACCCTGTTGGCCATGCTACCCAGCCTCACACTCCCATAGCTATTGAATACCCTGTCAGCCATGCTACCCAGCCCCACACTCCCCGAGCTATTGAGTACCCTGTTGGCCACGCTACCCAGCCCCACACTCCCCTAGCTATTGAATACCCTGTTGGCCATGCTACCCAGCCCCACACTCCCCTAGCTGTTGAATACCCTGTTGGCCATGCTACCCAGCCCCTCACTCCCCTAGCTATTGAATACCCTGTTGGCCATGCTACCCAGTCTCACACTCCCCTAGCTACTGAATACCGTGTCGGCCATGCTACCCAGCCCCACACTCCCCTAGCTATTGAATAGCCTGTCGGCCATGCTACCCAGCCCCACACTCCCCTAGCCATTGAATACCCTGTCAGCCATGCTACCCAGCCCCACACTCCCCTAGCTATTGAATACCCTGTTGGCCATGCTTCCCAGCCCCACTCTTTCCTAGCTATCGAATACCCTGTTGGCCATGCTACCCAGCCCCACACTCCCCTAGCTATTGAATACCATGTTGGCCATGCTACCCAGCCCCACACTCCCCTAGCTATTGAATACCCTGTTGGCCATGCTACCCAGCGCCACACTCCCCTATCTATTGAATACCCTGTTGGCCATGCTACCCAGCCCCACACTCCCCTAGCTATTGAATACCCTGTCGGCCACGCTGCCCAGCCCCACACTCCCCTAGCCATTGAATACCCTGATGGCCATGCTACCCAGCCCCACACTCTCCTAGCTATTGAATACCATGTTGGCCCTGCTACCCAGCCCCACACTCTCCTAGCTATTGAATACCCTGTCGGCCATGCTACCCAGCCCCACACTCCCCTAGCTATTGAATACTCTGTTGGCCATGCTACCCAGCCCCACACTCCCCTAGCTATTGAATACCCTGTCGGCCATACTACCCAGCCCCACACTCCTCTAGCTATTGAATACCCTGTTGGCCACACTACCCAGCCCCACACTCTCCTAGCTATTGAATACCCTATCGGCCATGCTACCCAGCTCCACTCTCCCCTAGTTATTGAATACCCTGTTTGCCATGCTACCCAGCCCCACTCTCCCCTAGCCATTGAATACCCTGTCGGCCATGCTACCCAGCCCCACACTCCCCTAGCTATTGAATACCCTGTCGGCCATGCTACCCAGCATCACACTCCCCTAGCTATTGAATACTCTGTTGGCCATGCTACCCAGCCCGACACTCCTCTAGCCATTGAATACCCTGTTGGCCACACTACCCAGCCCCACACTCTCCTAGCTATTGAATACCCTATCGGCCATGCTACCCAGCCCCATTCTCCCCTAGTTATTGAATACCCTGTTTGCCATGCTACCCAGCCCCACTCTCCCCTAGCCATTGAATATCCTGTCGGCCATGCTACCCAGCCCCACACTCCCCTAGCTATTGAATACATTGTCGGCCATGCTACCCAGCCCCACACTCCCCTAGCTATTGAATACCCTGTTGGCCATGCTACCCAGCCCCACATTCCCCTAGCTATTGAATACCCTGTTGGCCATGCTACCCAGCCCCACACTCTCCTAGCTATTGAATACCCTGTTTGCCATGCTACCCAGCCCCACACGCTCCTAGCTATTGAATACCCTGTCGGCCATGCTACCCAGCCCCACACTCCCCTAGCTATTGAATACCCTGTTGGCCATGCTACCCAGCCCCACACTCCCCTAGCCATTGAATACCCTGTTGGCCATGCTACCCAGCCCCCCACCCCCCTAGCTATTGAATACCCTGTTTGCCATGCTACCCAGCCCCACACTCCCCTAGCCATTGAATACCCTGTTGGCCATTCTACCCAGCCCCACTCTCCTCTAGCTATTGAACACCCTGTTGGCCATGCTACCCAGCCCCACTCTCCCCTAGCCATTGAATACCCTGTTGGCCATGCTATCCAGTCCCACACTCCCCTAGCTATTGAATATCCTGTTGGCCATGCTACTCAGCCCCACACTCCCTTAGCTTATGAATACCCTGTTGGCCACGCTACCCAGCCCCACACTCCCCTAGCTATTGAATACCCTGTTGGCCATGCTACCCAGCCCCACACTCCCCTAGCTATTGAATACCCTGTTGGCCATGCTACCCAGCTTCACACTCCCATAGCTATTGAATACCCTGTCAGCCATGCTACCCAGCCCCACACTCCCCTAGCTATTGAGTACCCTGTTGGCCACGCTACCCAGCCCCACACTCCCCTAGCTATTGAATACCCTGTTGGCCATGCTACCCAGCCCCACACTCCCCTAGCTGTTGAATACCCTGTTGGCCATGCTACCCAGCCCCTCACTCCCCTAGCTATCGAATACCCTGTTGGCCATGCTACCCAGTCTCACACTCCCCTAGCTACTGAATACCCTGTCGGCCATGCTACCCAGCCCCACACTCCCCTAGTTATTGAATACCCTGTCGGCCATGCTACCCAGCCCCACACTCCCCTAGCCATTGAATACCCTGTCAGCCATGCTACCCAGCCCCACACTCCCCTAGCTATTGAATACCCTGTTGGCCATGCTTCCCAGCCCCACTCTTTCCTAGCTATCGAATACCCTGTTGGCCATGCTACCCAGCCCCACACTCCCCTAGCTATTGAATACCATGTTGGCCATGCTACCCAGCCCCACACTCCCCTAGCTATTGAATACCCTGTTGGCCATGCTACCCAGCGCCACACTCCCCTATCTATTGAATACCCTGTTGGCCATGCTACCCAGCCCCACACTCCCCTAGCTATTGAATACCCTGTCGGCCACGCTGCCCAGCCCCACACTCCCCTAGCCATTGAATACCCTGATGGCCATGCTACCCAGCCCCACACTCTCCTAGCTATTGAATACCATGTTGGCCATGCTACCCAGCCCCACACTCTCCTAGCTATTGAATACCCTGTCGGCCATGCTACCCAGCCCCACACTCCCCTAGCTATTGAATACTCTGTTGGCCATGCTACCCAGCCCCACACTCCCCTAGCTATTGAATACCCTGTCGGCCATACTACCCAGCCCCACACTCCTCTAGCTATTGAATACCCTGTTGGCCACACTACCCAGCCCCACACTCTCCTAGCTATTGAATACCCTATCGGCCATGCTACCCAGCTCCACTCTCCCCTAGTTATTGAATACCCTGTTTGCCATACTACCCAGCCCCACTCTCCCCTAGCCATTGAATACCCTGTCGGCCATGCTACCCAGCCCCACACTCCCCTAGCTATTGAATACCCTGTCGGCCATGCTACCCAGCCCCACACTTTCCTAGCTATTGAATACCCTGTTGGCCATGCTACCCAGCCCCACTCACCCCTAGCCATTGAATACCTTGTTGGCCATTCTACCCAGCCCCACACTCCCCTAGCTATTGAATACCCTGATGACCATGCTACCCAGCCCCACACTCCCCTAACTATTGAATAGCCTGTTGGCCATGCCACCCAGCCCCACACTCCCCTAGCTAGTGAAATACCCTGTCGGCCATGCTACCCAGCCCCACACTCCGCCAGCTATGGAATACCCTGTTGGCCATGCTTCCCAGCCCCACACTCCCCTAGCTATTGAATACCCTGTTGGCCATGCTACCCAGCCCCACACTCCCCTAGCTATTGAATACCCTGTTGGCCATGCTACCCAGCCCCACACTCTCCTAGCTATTAAATACCCTGTTTGCCATGCTACCCAGCCCCACACGCTCCTAGCTATTGAATACCCTGTTGGCCATGCCACCCAGCCCCACACTCCCCTAGCTATTGAATACCCTGTCGGCCATGCTACCCAGCCCCACACTCCGCCAGCTATTGAATACCCTGTTGTCCATGCTTCCCAGCCCCACACTCCCCTAGCTATTGAATACCCTGTTGGCCATGCTACCCAGCCCCACACTCCCCTAGCTATTGAATACCCTGTTGGCCATGCGTCCCAGCCCCACACTCCCCTAGCTATTGAATACCCTGTTAGCCATGCCACCCAGCCCCACACTCCCCTAGCTATTGAATACCCTGTCGGCCATGCTACCCAGCCCCACACTCCCTTAGCTATTGAATAGCCTGTTGGCCATGCTACCCAGCCCCACACTCCCCTAGCTATTGAATACCCTGTTGGCCATGCTACCCAGCCCCACTCTCCCCTAGCTATTGAATACCCTGTTGGCCACACTACCCAGCCCCACACTCCCCTAGCTATTGAATACTCTGTTGGCCATGCTACCCAGCCCCACACCCCCCTAGCTATTGAATACCCTGTTGGCCATGCTACCCAGCCTCACACTCCCCTAGCTATTGAATACCCTGTTGGCCATGCTACCCAGCCCCACACTCCCCTAGCCATTGAATACCCTGTCGGCCATGCTACCCAGCCCCACACTCCCCTAGCTATTGAACACCCTGTTTTTCATGCTACCCAGCCCCACACTCCCCTAGCTATTGAATACCCTGTTGGCCATGCTACCCTGCCCCCCCACTTCCCTAGACATTGAATACCCTGTTTGCCATGCTACCCAGCCCCACACTCCCCTAGCTATTAAATACCCTGTTGGCCATGCTACCCAGCCCCCCACTCCCCTAGATATTGAATACCCTGTCGGCCATGCTACCCAGCCCCACTCTCCCCTAGCCATTGAATACCCCGTTAGCCATGCTATCCAGCCCCACACTCCCCTAGCTATTGAATACCCTGTTGGCCACGCTACCCAGCCCCACACTCCCCTAGCCATTGAATACCCTTTCAGCCATGCTACCCAGCCCCACACTCCCCTAGCTATTGAATACCCTTTTGGCCACGCTACCCAGCCCCACACTCCCGTAGCTATTGAATACCCTGTTGGCCATGCTTCCCAAGCCCCACTCTCCCCTATCTATTAAATACCCTGTTGGCCATGCTACCCAGCCCCACACTCCCCTAGCTATTGAATACCCTGTCGGCCACGCTACCCAGCCCCGCACTCCCCTAGCTAGTGAATACCCTGTTGGCCACGCTACCCAGCCCCACACTCCCCTAGATATTGAATACCCTGTTGGCCATGCTTCTCAGCCCCACTCTTTCCTAGCTATCGAATACCCTGTTGGCCATGCTACCCAGCCCCACACTCCCCTAGCTATTGAATACCATGTTGGCCATGCTACCCAGCCCCACACTCCCCTAGCTATTGAATACCCTGTTGGCCATGCTACCCAGCGCCACACTCCCCTATCTATTGAATACCCTGTTGGCCATGCTACCCAGCCCCACACTCCCCTAGCTATTGAATACCCTGTCGGCCACGCTGCCCAGCCCCACACTCCCCTAGCCATTGAATACCCTGTTGGCCATGCTACCCAGCCCCACACTCTCCTAGCTATTGAATACCATGTTGGCCATGCTACCCAGCCCCACACTCTCCTAGCTATTGAATACCCTGTCGGCCATGCTACCCAGCCCCACACTCCCCTAGCTATTGAATACTCTGTTGGCCATGCTACCCAGCCCCACACTCCCCTAGCTATTGAATACCCTGTCGGCCATACTACCCAGCCCCACACTCCTCTAGCTATTGAATACCCTGTTGGCCACACTACCCAGCCCCACACTCTCCTAGCTATTGAATACCCTATCGGCCATGCTACCCAGCTCCACTCTCCCCTAGTTATTGAATACCTTGTTTGCCACGCTACCCAGCCCCACTCTCCCCTAGCCATTGAATACCCTGTTGGCCATGCCACCCAGCCCCACACTCCCCTAGCTATTGAATAGCCTGTTGGCCATGCTACCCAGCCCCACTCTCCCCTAGCCATTGAATACCCTGTCGGCCATGCTACCCAGCCACACACTCCACTAACTATTGAATACCCTGTCGGCCATGCTACCCAGCCCCACACTCCCCCAGCTATTGAATACCCTGTCGGCCATGCTACCCAGCCCCACACTCCCCTAACTATTGAATACCATGTTGGCCATGCTACCCAGCCCCACACTCCCCTATCCATTGAATACCCTGTCGGCCATGCTACCCAGCCCCACACTCCCCTAGCTATTGAATACATTGTCGGCCATGCTACCCAGCCCCACACTCCGCCAGCTATTGAATACCCTGTTGGCCATGCTTCCCAGCCCCACACTCCCCTAGCTATTGAATACCCTGTTGGCCATGCGTCCCAGCCCCACACTCCCCTAGCTATTGAATACCCTGTTAGCCATGCTACCCAGCCCCACACTCCCCTAGCTATTGAATACCCTGTCGGCCATGCTACACAGCCCCACACTCCCTTAGCTATTGAATAGCCTGTTGGCCATGCTACCCAGCCCCACACTCCCCTAGCTATTGAATACCCTGTTAGCCATGCTACCCAGCCCCACACTCCCCTAGCTATTGAATACCCTGTCGGCCATGCTACACAGCCCCACACTCCCTTAGCTATTGAATAGCCTGTTGGCCATGCTACCCAGCCCCACACTCCCCTAGCTATTGAATACCCTGTTAGCCATGCTACCCAGCCCCACACTCCCCTAGCTATTGAATACCCTGTCGGCCATGCTACCCAGCCCCACACTCCCCTAACTATTGAATACCCTGTTGGCCATGCTACCCAACCCCACTCTCCCCTAGCTATTGAATACCCTGTTGGCCATGCTACCCAGCCCCACACTCCCCTAGCTATTGAATACTCTGTTGGCCATGCTACCCAGCCCCACACTCCCCTAGCTATTGAATACCCTGTTGGCCATGCTACCCAGCCTCACACTCCCCTAGCTATTGAATACCCTGTTGGCCATGCTACCCAGCCCCACACTCCCCTAGCCATTGAATACCCTGTCGGCCATGCTACCCAGCCCCACACTCCCCTAGCTATTGAATACCCTGTTTTTCATGCTACCCAGCCCCACACTCCCCTAGCTATTGAATACCCTGTTGGCCATGCTACCCAGCCCCCCCACTCCCCTAGATAATGAATACCCTGTTTGCCATGCTACCCAGCCCCACACTCCCCTAGCTATTAAATACCCTGTTGGCCATGCTACCCAGCCCCCCACTCCCCTAGATATTGATTACCCTGTCGGCCATGCTACCCAGCCCCACTCTCCCCTAGCCATTGAATACCCCGTTAGCCATGCTATCCAGCCCCACACTCCCCTAGCTATTGAATACCCTGTTAGCCACTCTACCCGGCCCCACACTTCCCTAGCTATTGAATACCCTGTTGGCCATGCTACCCAGCCCCACACTCCCCTAGCCATTGAATACCCTGTCAGCCATGCTACCCAGCCCCACACTCCCCTAGCTATTGAATACCCTTTTGGCCACGCTACCCAGCCCCACACTCCCGTAGCTATTGAATACCCTGTTGGCCATGCTTCCCAGCCCCACTCTCCCCTATCTATTGAATACCCTGTTGGCCATGCTACCCAGCCCTACACTCCCCTAGCTACTGAATACCCTGTCGGCCACGCTACCCAGCCCCGCACTCCCCTAGCTAGTGAATACCCTGTTGGCCACGCTACCCAGCCCCACACTCCCCTAGCTATTGAATACCCTGTTGGCCATGCTTCTCAGCCCCACTCTCCCCTAGCTATTGAATACCCTGTTGGCCATGCTACCCAGCCCCACACTAGCCTAGCTATTGAATACCCTGTTGGCCATGCTACCCAGCCCCACACTCCCCTAGCTATTGAATACCCTGTCGGCCACGCTACCCAGCCCCACACTCCCCTAGCTATTGAATACCCTGTTGGCCATGCTACCCAGCCCCACACTCTCCTAGCTATTGAATACCCTGTTTGCCATGCTACCCAGCCCCACACGCTCCTAGCTATTGAATACCCTGTCGGCCATGCTACCCAGCCCCACACTCCCCTAGCTATTGAATACCCTGTCGGCCATGCTACCCAGCCCCACACTCCGCCAGCTATTGAATACCCTGTTGGCCATGCTTCCCAGCCCCACACTCCCCTAGCTATTGAATACCCTGTTGGCCATGCGTCCCAGCCCCACACTCCCCTAGCTATTGAATACCCTGTTAGCCATGCTACCCAGCCCCACACTCCCCTAGCTATTGAATACCCTGTCGGCCATGCTACACAGCCCCACACTCCCTTAGCTATTGAATACCCTGTTGGCCATGCTACCCAGCCCCACACTCCCCTAGCTATTGAATACCCTGTTAGCCATGCTACCCAGCCCCACACTCCCCTAGCTATTGAATGCCCTGTCGGCCATGCTACACAGCCCCACACTCCCTTAGCTATTGAATAGCCTGTTGGCCATGCTACCCAGCCCCACACTCCCCTAGCTATTGAATACCCTGTTAGCCATGCTACCCAGCCCCACACTCCCCTAGCTATTGAATACCCTGTCGGCCATGCTACCCAGCCCCACACTCCCTTAGCTATTGAATAGCCTCTTGGCCATGCTACCCAGCCCCACACTCCCCTAACTATTGAATACCCTGTTGGCCATGCTACCCAGCCCCACTCTCTCCTAGCTATTGAATACCCTGTTGGCCATGCTACCCAGCCCCACACTCCCCTAGCTATTGAATACTCTGTTGGCCATGCTACCCAGCCCCACACTCCCCTAGCTATTGAATACCCTGTTGGCCATGCTACCCAGCCTCACACTCCCCTAGCTATTGAATACCCTGTTGGCCATGCTACCCAGCCCCACACTCCCCTAGCCATTGAATACCCTGTCGGCCATGCTACCCAGCCCCACACTCCCCTAGCTATTGAATACCCTGTTTTTCATGCTACCCAGCCCCACACTCCCCTAGCTATTGAATACCCTGTTGGCCATGCTACCCAGCCCCCCCACTCCCCTAGATAATGAATACCCTGTTTGCCATGCTACCCAGCCCCACACTCCCCTAGCTATTAAATACCCTGTTGGCCATGCTACCCAGCCCCCCACTCCCCTAGATATTGAATACCCTGTCGGCCATGCTACCCAGCCCCACTCTCCCCTAGCCATTGAATACCCCGTTAGCCATGCTATCCAGCCCCACACTCCCCTAGCTATTGAATACCCTGTTAGCCACGCTACCCGGCCCCACGCTTCCCTAGCTATTCAATACCCTGTTGGCCACGCTACCCAGCCCCACACTCCCCTAGCCATTGAATACCCTTTCAGCCATGCTACCCAGCCCCACACTCCCCTAGCTATTGAATACCCTTTTGGCCACGCTACCCAGCCCCACACTCCCGTAGCTATTGAATACCCTGTTGGCCATGCTTCCCAGCCCCACTCTCCCCTATCTATTGAATACCCTGTTGGCCATGCTACCCAGCCCCACACTCCCCTAGCTATTGAATACCCTGTCGGCCACGCTACCCAGCCCCGCACTCCCCTAGCTAGTGAATACCCTGTTGGCCACGCTACCCAGCCCCACACTCCCCTAGCTATTGAATACCCTGTTGGCCATGCTTCTCAGCCCCACTCTTTCCTAGCTATCGAATACCCTGTTGGCCATGCTACCCAGCCCCACACTCCCCTAGCTATTGAATACCATGTTGGCCATGCTACCCAGCCCCACACTCCCCTAGCTATTGAATACCCTGTTGGCCATGCTACCCAGCGCCACACTCCCCTATCTATTGAATACCCTGTTGGCCATGCTACCCAGCCCCACACTCCCCTAGCTATTGAATACCCTGTCGGCCACGCTGCCCAGCCCCACACTCCCCTAGCCATTGAATACCCTGTTGGCCATGCTACCCAGCCCCACACTCTCCTAGCTATTGAATACCATGTTGGCCATGCTACCCAGCCCCACACTCTCCTAGCTATTGAATACCCTGTCGGCCATGCTACCCAGCCCCACACTCTCCTAGCTATTGAATACTCTGTTGGCCATGCTACCCAGCCCCACACTCCCCTAGCTATTGAATACCCTGTCGGCCATACTACCCAGCCCCACACTTCTCTAGCTATTGAATACCCTGTTGGCCACACTACCCAGCCCCACACTCTCCTAGCTATTGAATACCCTATCGGCCATGCTACCCAGCTCCACTCTCCCCTAGTTATTGAATACCCTGTTTGCCATGCTACCCAGCCCCACTCTCCCCTAGCCATTGAATACCCTGTTGGCCATGCCACCCAGCCCCACACTCCCCTAGCTATTGAATACCCTGTCGGCCATGCTACCCAGCCCCACACTCCCCCAGCTATTGAATACCCTGTCGGCCATGCTACCCAGCCCCACACTCCCCTAACTATTGAATACCATGTTGGCCATGCTACCCAGCCCCACACTCCCCTATCCATTGAATACCCTGTCGGCCATGCTACCCAGCCCCACACTCCCCTAGCTATTGAATACCCTGTCGGCCATGCTACCCAGCCCCACACTCCCCTAGCTATTGAATACCCTGTCGGCCATGCTACACAGCCCCACACTCCCCTAGCTATTGAATACCCTGTTGGCCATGCGTCCCAGCCCCACACTCCCCTAGCTATTGAATACCCTGTTAGCCATGCTACCCAGCCCCACACTCCCCTAGCTATTGACTACCCTGTCGGCGATGCTACACAGCCCCACACTCCCTTAGCTATTGAATAGCCTGTTGGCCATGCTACCCAGCCCCACACTCCCCTAACTATTGAATACCCTGTTGGCCATGCTACCCAGCCCCACACTCCCCTAGCTATTGAATACCCTGTCGGCCATGCTACACAGCCCCACACTCCCCTAGCTATTGAATACTCTGTTGGCCATGCTACCCAGCCCCACACTCCCCTAGCTATTGAATACCCTGTTGGCCATGCTACCCAGCCTCACACTCCCCTAGCTATTGAATACCCTGTTGGCCATGCTACCCAGCCCCACACTCCCCTAGCCATTGAATACCCTGTTGGCCATGCTACCCAGCCCCACACTCCCCTAGCTATTGAATACCCTGTTTTTCATTCTACCCAGCCCCACACTCCCCTAGCTATTGAATACCCTGTTGGCCATGCTACCCAGCCCCCCCACTCCCCTAGATAATGAATACCCTGTTTGCCATGCTACCCAGCCCCACACTCCCCTAGCTATTAAATACCCTGTTGGCCATGCTACCCAGCCCTCCACTCCCCTAGATATTGAATACCCTGTCGGCCATGCTACCCAGCCCCACTCTCCCCTAGCCATTGAATACCCCGTTAGCCATGCTATCCAGCCCCACACTCCCCCAGCTATTGAATACCCTGTTAGCCACGCTACGCGGCCCCACACTTCCCTAGCTATTGCATACCCTGTTGGCCACGCTACCCAGCCCCACACTCCCCTAGCCATTGAATACCCTGTCAGCCATGCTACCCAGCCCCACACTCCCCTAGCTATTGAATACCCTTTTGGCCACGCTACCCAGCCCCACACTCCCGTAGCTATTGAATACCCTGTTGGCCATGCTTCCCAGCCCCACTCTCCCCTATCTATTGAATACCCTGTTGGCCATGCTACCCAGCCCTACACTCCCCTAGCTATTGAATACCATGTCGGCCACGCTACCCAGCCCCGCACTCCCCTAGCTAGTGAATACCCTGTTGGCCACGCTACCCAGCCCCACACTCCCCTAGCTATTGAATACCCTGTTGGCCATGCTTCTCAGCCCCACTCTCCCCTAGCTATTGAATACCCTGTTGGCCATGCTACCCAGCCCCACACTCCCCTAGCTATTGAATACCCTGTTGGCCATGCTATCCAGCCCCACACTCCCCTAGCTATTGAATACCCTGTCGGCCACGCTACCCAGCCCCACACTCCCCTAGCTATTGAATACCCTGTTGGCCATGCTACCCAGCCCCACACTCTCCTAGCTATTGAATACCCTGTTTGCCATGCTACCCAGCCCCACACGCTCCTAGCTATTGAATACCCTGTCGGCCATGCTACCCAGCCCCACACTCCCCTAGCTATTGAATACCCTGTTGGCCATGCTACCCAGCCCCACACTCTCCTAGCTATTGAATACCCTGTCGGCCATGCTACCCAGCCCCACACTCCCCTAGCTATTGAATACCCTGTTGGCCATGCTACCCAGCCCCACTCTCCCCTAGCTATTGCATACCCTGTTGGCCATGCTACCCAGCCCCACTCTCCCCTAGCTATTGAATACCCTGTCGGCCATGCTACCCAGCCCCACACTCCCCTAGCTATTGAATACCCTGTTGGCCATGCTACCCAGCCCCACTCTCCCCTAGCTATTGAATACCCTGTTGGCCATGCTACCCAGCCCCACACTCTCCTAGCTATTGAATACCCTGTTTGCCATGCTACCCAGCCCCACACGCTCCTAGCTATTGAATACCCTGTCGGCCATGCTACCCAGCCCCACACTCCCCTAGCTATTGAATACCCTGTTGGCCATGCTACCCAGCCCCACACTCTCCTAGCTATTGAATACCCTGTCGGCCATGCTACCCAGCCCCACACTCCCCTAGCTATTGAATACCCTGTTGGCCATGCTACCCAGCCCCACACTCTCCTAGCTATTGAATACCCTGTTTGCCATGCTACCCAGCCCCACACGCTCCTAGCTATTGAATACCCTGTCGGCCATGCTACCCAGCCCCACACTCCCCTAGCTATTGAATACCCGGTTGGCCATGCTACCCAGCCCCACACTCTCCTAGCTATTGAATACCCTGTCGGCCATGCTACCCAGCCCCACACTCCCCTAGCTATTGAATACCCTGTTGGCCATGCTACCCAGCCCCACTCTCCCCTAGCTATTGAATACCCTGTTGGCCACGCTACCCAGCCCCACACTCCCCTAGCTATTGAATACCCTGTTGGCCATGCTACCCAGCCTCACACTCCCCTAGCTATTGAATACCCTGTTGGCCATGCTACCCAGCCCCACACTCCCCTATCCATTGAATACCCTGTCGGCCATGCTACCCAGCCCCACACTCCGCCAGCTATTGAATACCCTGTTGGCCATGCTTCCTAGCCCCACACTCCCCTAGCTATTGAATACCCTGTTGGCCATGCGTCCCAGCCCCACACTCCCCTAGCTAT
Source organism: Arenicola marina (assembly GCA_964019135.1). NCBI lineage: Eukaryota > Metazoa > Annelida > Polychaeta > Arenicolidae > Arenicola > Arenicola marina. The sequence goes on along the minus strand of OZ025248.1, from coordinate 19,757,233 downwards.
TGAATACCCTGTTAGCCATGCTACCCAGCCCCACACTCCCCTAGCTATTGAATACCCTGTCGGCCATGCTACACAGCCCCACACTCCCTTAGCTATTGAATAGCCTGTTGGCCATGCTACCCAGCCCCACACTCTCCTAGCTATTGAATACCCTGTTAGCCATGCTACCCAGCCCCACACTCCCCTAGCTATTGAATACCCTGTCGGCCATGCTACACAGCCCCACACTCCCTTAGCTATTGAATAGCCTGTTGGCCATGCTACCCAGCCCCACACTCCCCTAGCTATTGAATACCCTGTTAGCCATGCTACCCAGCCCCACACTCCCCTAGCTATTGAATACCCTGTCGGCCATGCTACCCAGCCCCACACTCCCTTAGCTATTGAATAGCCTCTTGGCCATGCTACCCAGCCCCACACTCCCCTAACTATTGAATACACTGTTGGCCATGCTACCCAGCCCCACTCTCTCCTAGCTATTGAATACCCTGTTGGCCATGCTACCCAGCCCCACACTCCCCTAGCTATTGAATACTCTGTTGGCCATGCTACCCAGCCCCACACTCCCCTAGCTATTGAATACCCTGTTGGCCATGCTACCCAGCCTCACACTCCCCTAGCTATTGAATACCCTGTTGGCCATGCTACCCAGCCCCACACTCCCCTAGCCATTGAATACCCTGTCGGCCATGCTACCCAGCCCCACACTCCCCTAGCTATTGAATACCCTGTTTTTCATGCTACCCAGCCCCACACTCCCCTAGCTATTGAATACCCTGTTGGCCATGCTACCCAGCCCCCCCACTCCCCTAGATAATGAATACCCTGTTTGCCATGCTACCCAGCCCCACACTCCCCTAGCTATTAAATACCCTGTCGGCCATGCTACCGAGCCCCCCACTCCCCTAGATATTGAATACTCTGTTGGCCATGCTACCCAGCCCCACACTCCCGTAGCTATTGAATACCCTGTTGGCCATGCTTCCCAGCCCCACTCTCCCCTATCTATTGAATACCCTGTTGGCCATGCTACCCAGCCCTACACTCCCCTAGCTATTGAATACCCTGTCGGCCACGCTACCCAGCCCCGCACTCCCCTAGCTAGTGAATACCCTGTTGGCCACGCTACCCAGCCCCACACTCCCCTAGCTATTGAATACCCTGTTGGCCATGCTTCTCAGCCCCACTCTCCCCTAGCTATTGAATACCCTGTTGGCCATGCTACCCAGCCCCACACTCCCCTAGCTATTGAATACCCTGTTGGCCATGCTACCCAGCCCCACACTCCCCTAGCTATTGAATACCCTGTCGGCCACGCTACGCAGCCCCACACTCCCCTAGCTATTGAATACCCTGTTGGCCATGCTACCCAGCCCCACACTCTCCTAGCTATTGAATACCCTGTTTGCCATACTACCCAGCCCCACACGCTCCTAGCTATTGAATACCCTGTCGGCCATGCTACCCAGCCCCACACTCCCCTAGCTATTGAATACCCTGTTGGCCATGCTACCCAGCCCCACACTCTCCTAGCTATTGAATACCCTGTCGGCCATGCTACCCAGCCCCACACTCCCCTAGCTATTGAATACCCTGTTGGCCATGCTACCCAGCCCCACTCTCCCCTAGCTATTGAATACCCTGTCGGCCATGCTACCCAGCCCCACACTCCCCTAGCTATTGAATACCCTGTTGGCCATGCTACCCAGCCCCACTCTCCCCTAGCTATTGAATACCCTGTTGGCCATGCTACCCAGCCCCACACTCTCCTAGCTATTGAATACCCTGTTTGCCATGCTACCCAGCCCCACACGCTCCTAGCTATTGAATACCCTGTCGGCCATGCTACCCAGCCCCACACTCCCCTAGCTATTGAATACCCTGTTGGCCATGCTACCCAGCCCCACACTCTCCTAGCTATTGAATACCCTGTCGGCCATGCTACCCAGCCCCACACTACCCTAGCTATTGAATACCCTGTTGGCCATGCTACCCAGCCCCACACTCTCCTAGCTATTGAATACCCTGTTTGCCATGCTACCCAGCCCCACACGCTCCTAGCTATTGAATACCCTGTCGGCCATGCTACCCAGCCCCACACTCCCCTAGCTATTGAATACCCTGTTGGCCATGCTACCCAGCCCCACACTCTCCTAGCTATTGAATACCCTGTCGGCCATGCTACCCAGCCCCACACTCCCCTAGCTATTGAATACCCTGTTGGCCATGCTACCCAGCCCCACTCTCCCCTAGCTATTGAATACCCTGTTGGCCACGCTACCCAGCCCCACACTCCCCTAGCTATTGAATACCCTGTTGGCCACGCTACCCAGCCCCACACTCCCCTAGCTATTGAATACCCTGTTGGCCACGCTACCCAGCCCCACACTCCCTTAGCTATTGAATACCCTGTTGGCCACGCTACCCAGCCCCACACTCCCCTAGCTATTGAATACCCTGTTGGCCACGCTACCCAGCCCCACACTCCCCTAGCTATTGAATACCCTGTTGGCCATGCTACCCAGCCCCACACTCCCCTAGCTATTGAATACCCTGTCGGCCATGCTACCCAGCCCCACACTCCCCTAGCTATTGAATACCCTGTTGGCCATGCTACCCAGCCCCACACTCCCCTAGCTATTGAATACCCTGTTGGCCATGCTACCCAGCCCCACACTCCCCTAGCTATTGAATACCCTGTTGGCCATGCTACCCAGCCCCACACTCCCCTAGCTATTGAATACCCTGTTGGCCACGCTACCCAGCCCCACACTCCCCTAGCTATTGAATACCCTGTTGGCCATGCTACCCAGCCCCACACTCCCCCAGCTATTGAATACCCTGTTGGGCATTCTACACTGCTTCCTTACCATCCCCTAGCTGATGACACTGTCTGAAGCTACCCTTGCCCACCCTCCCCTAGCCTTTGACAGTTGACGCTACCCTTGCCCGCCCTATCCTAGCCGTTGAGACATTCTGAAGCTACGCTTTCCTACCCTCCCCTAGCTGTTGACACTGTCTGAAGCTACCCTTGCCTTCCCTCCCCTAGCTGTTGACACTGTCTGAAGCTACCTTGCCTACCCTCCTCTAGCTGTTGAGACAGTCTGAAGCTACCCTTGCCCAACATCCCCCAGCCTTTAACAGTTGACGCTACCCTTGCCTACCCTCCCCTAGCTGTTGAAACTGTCTAAAGCTACCCTTGCCCGCCCTCTCCTACCTGTTGAGGCGGTCTGAAACTACCCTTGCCCACCTTTCCCTAGCTGTTGAGACAGTCGGAAGCTACCCTTGCCTACCCTCCCCTAGCTGTTGACACTGTCTGAAGCTACCCTTGCCCGCCCTCCCCCAACCTTTGACAGTTGACGCTACCCTTGCCTACCCTCTCCTAGCCTACAGCTAACGCCAGCCTTGCCTACCCTCCCCTAGCTGTTGAGGCAGTCTGAAACTACCCTTGCCCAACCTCCCCTAGCTGTTGACACTGTCTGAAGCTACCCTTGCCCACCCTCCCCTAGCTGTTGAGACAGTCTGAAGCTACCCTTGCCTGCCATCCCCTAGCTGTTGACACTGTCTGTAGCTACCCTTGTCTACCCTCCCCTAGCTGTTGAGACTGTCTGAAGCTACCTTGCCTACCCTCCTCTAGCTGTTGAGACAGTCTGAAGCTACCCTTGTCCACCCTCCCCTAGCTGTTGATGCAGTCTGAAACTACCCTTGCCCACCCTCCCCTAGCTGTTGACACTGTCTGCAGCTACCCTTGTCCACCCTCCCCTAGCTGTTGAGACAGTCTGAAGGTACCCTTGTCCACCCCCCCTAGCTGTTGAGACAGTCTGAAGCTACCCTTGCCTGCCCTCCCCTAGCTGTTGAGACAGTCTGAAGCTACCCTTGTCCACCCTCCCCTAGCTGTTGAGACAGTCTGAAGCTACCCTTGCCTACCCTCCCCTAGCTGTTGAGACAGTCTGAAGCTACCCTTGCCTACCCTCCCCTAGCTGTTGAGACAGTCTGAAGCTACCCTTGCCTGCCCTCCTCTAGCTGTTGAGACAGTCTGAAGCTACCCTTGTCTACCCTCCCCTAGCTGTTGAGACAGTCTGAAGCTACCCTTGCCTACCCTCCCCTAGCTGTTGGGACAGTCTGAAGCTACCCTTGCCCACCCTCCCCTAGCTGTTGAGACAGTCTGAAGCTACCCTTGCCCACCCTCCCCTAGCTGTTGAGACAGTCTGAAGCTACCCTTGCCTACCCTCCCCTAGCAGTTGAGACGGTCTGAAGCTACCCGTGCCTGCCCTCCCCTAGCTGTTGCGGCAGTCTGCAGCTACCCTTGCCTACCCTCCCCTAGCTGTTGAGACAGTCTGAAGCTACCCTTGTCCACCCTCCCCTAGCTGTTGACACTGTCTGAAGCTACCCTTGCCTTCCCTCCCCTAGCTGTTGAGACAGTCTGAAGCTACCCTTGTCCACCCTCCCCTAGCTGTTGAGACAGTCTGAAGCTAGCCTTGCCCACCCTCCCCTAGCTGTTGACACTGTCTGAAGCTACCCTTGCCCACCCTCCCCTAGCTGTTGAGACAGTCTGAAGCTACCCTTGCCTACCCTCCCCTAGCTGTTGAGACAGTCTGAAGCTACCCTTGCCTGCCCTCCCCTAGCTGTTGAGACAGTCTGAAGCTACCCTTGTCCACCCTCCCCTAGCTGTTGAGACAGTCTGAAGCTACCCGTGCCTACCCTCCCCTAGCTGTTGAGACAGTCTGAAGCTACCCTTGCCTACCCTCCCCTAGCTGTTGAGACAGTCTGAAACTACCCTTGCCTGCCCTCCCCTAGCTGTTGAGACTGTCTGAAGCTACCCCTGCCTGCCCTCCCCTAGCTGTTGAGACAGTCTGCAGCTACCCTGCTTACCCTCCCCTAGCTGTTGAGACAGTCTGAAGCTACCCTTGCCTGCCCTCCCCTAGCTGTTGAGACAGTCTGAAGCTACCCTTGCCCACCCTCCCCTAGCTGTTGACACTGTCTGAAGCTACCCTTGTCTACCCTCCCCTAGCTGTTGAGACTGTCTGAAGCTACCCTTGCCTACCCTCCCCTAGCTGTTGACACTGTCTGAAGCTACCCTTGCCTGCCCTCCCCTAGCTGTTGAGACAGTCTGAAGCTACCCTTGCCTATCCTCCCTAGCTGTTGAGACAGTCTGAAGCTACCCTTGCCTGCCCTCCCCTAGCTGTTGAGACAGTCTGAAGCTACCCTTGCCCACCCTCCCCTAGCTGTTGAGACAGTCTGAAACTACCCTTGTCCACCCTCCCCTAGCTGTTGAGGCAGTCTGAAGCTACCCTTGCCTGCCCTCCCCTAGCTGTTGAGACAGTCTGAAGCTACCCCTGCCTACCCTCCCCTAGCTGTTCAGGCAGTCTGAAACTACCCTTGCCTCCACTCCCCTAGCTGTTGGCACTGTCTGAAGCTACCCTTGCCCACCCTCCCCTAGCTGTTGAGACTGTCTGAAGCTACCCTTGCCCACCCTTCCCTAGCTGTTGAGACAGTCTGAAGCTACCCGTGCCTACCCTCCCCTAGCTGTTGAGACAGTCTGCAGCTACCCTTGCCTGCCCTCCCCTAGCTGTTGAGACAGTCTGAAGCTACCCTTGTCCACCCTCCCCTAGCTGTTGAGACAGCCTGAAGCTACCCGTGCCTACCCTCCCCTAGCTGTTGAGACAGTCTGAAGCTACCCTTGCCCACCCTCCCCTAGCTGTGGACACTGTCTGAAGCTACCCGTGTCTACCCTCCCCTAGCTGTTGAGACTGTCTGAAGCTACCCTTGCCTACCCTCCCCTAGCTGTTGACACTGTCTGAAGCTACCCTTGCCTGCCCTCCCCTAGCTGTTGAGACAGTCTGAAGCTACCCTTGTCCACCCTCCCCTAGCTGTTGAGACAGTCTGAAGCTACCCTTGCCTGCCCTCCCCTAGCTGTTGAGACAGTCTGAAGCTACCCTTGCCTATCCTCCCTAGCTGTTGAGACAGTCTGAAGCTACCCTTGCCTGCCCTCCCCTAGCTGTTGAGACAGTCTGAAGCTACCCTTGCCCACCCTCCCCTAGCTGTTGAGACAGTCTGAAACTACCCTTGTCCACCCTCCCCTAGCTGTTGAGGCAGTCTGAAGCTACCCTTGCCTGCCCTCCCCTAGCTGTTGAGACAGTCTGAAGCTACCCCTGCCTACCCTCCCCTAGCTGTTGAGGCAGTCTGAAACTACCCTTGCCTCCACTCCCCTAGCTGTTGGCACTGTCTGAAGCTACCCTTGCCCACCCTCCCCTAGCTGTTGAGACTGTCTGAAGCTACCCTTGCCCACCCTCCCCTAGCTGTTGAGACAGTCTGAAGCTACCCGTGCCTACCCTCCCCTAGCTGTTGAGACAGTCTGCAGCTACCCTTGCCTGCCCTCCCCTAGCTGTTGAGACAGTCTGAAGCTACCCTTGTCCACCCTCCCCTAGCTGTTGAGACAGTCTGAAGCTACCCGTGCCTACCCTCCCCTAGCTGTTGAGACAGTCTGAAGCTAACCCTGCCCACCCTCCCCTAGCTGTGGACACTGTCTGAAGCTACCCGTGTCTACCCTCCCCTAGCTGTTGAGACTGTCTGAAGCTACCCTTGCCTACCCTCCCCTAGCTGTTGACACTGTCTGAAGCTACCCTTGCCTGCCCTCCCCTAGCTGTTGAGACAGTCTGAAGCTACCCTTGTCCACCCTCCCCTAGCTGTTGAGACAGTCTGAAGCTACCCTTGCCTGCCCTCCCCTAGCTGTTGACACAGTCTGAAGCTACCCTTGTCTACCCTCCCCTAGCTGTTGAGACTGTCTGAAGCTATCCTTGCCTACCCTCCCCTAGCCGTTGACAGTTGACGCTACCCTTGCCCACACTCCACTAGCTGTAGAGACAGTCTGAAGCTTCCCTTCTCCACCCTCCCCTAGCTGTTGAGACAGTCTGAAGCTACCATTGCCTACCCTCCCCTAGCTGTTGAAACTGTCTGAAGCTACCCTGGCCTACCGTCCTCTAGCTGTTGAAACTGTCTGAAACTACCCTTGCCCCCCCCCTCCTCCCCCAGCTGTTGACACTGTCTGAAGCTACGCTTGCCTACCCTCCCCTAGCTGTTGAGGCAGTCTGAAACTACCCCAGCCTTTCCCCCCTCCCCACCTTGACCTAGAAAGAAAAAATGATTTCGATTACCCTCATCTAGTGCGGTGCGACATAATTACTACCATGCAAAGTATGGTGTTATTGTGTTATTACAAAACAATCGTGGCTGTTACTGTTTTACTTTTGAAATACAGAAACAGAAATGAGTGTTACTCAAAGGGTTTTTGATGCGTGTGTTTGACCCACAGGTTGCTGCGGCCGTCTGTAGCCCCAAACTGCGCCCATGTCACAAGGTCAAGTTCCCACCCGTTACAACGCGCAGTCGGCCAAACCGCTGTAACGGAGACAGGAAGTCTGGTCCAACTCGATAAGACAGTTGCGGTGGGAACTTTGCATCCGCCTTACATTAACGTAAGCCCCATATGTAAGCCACTGCTATCCCACACATCACTTGGCATGGAGCCCGTAGTGAGACATACATACACTGCTGTAAATAACATGTATCCCTCCAGTTTATAAGCCTAATCCCATCATATGCACGTGATATGTTACCGCCCTAGGATGGGGAGGGGGGGGGGGGGGCTGGGAGCGAGGCCTGCTGAGGGGGCTGTACGGTGACACGTGAGTCGATACCAAGCAGACATAGTGTGGGAGGTCTTACCACACCGAGGCTCATCTCCCACCTCGAGGCTGTCCCGCCACCCAGCAGATGGCGCTGCGACAAGGCGTATCTCATGACCACCTTAAAAGAGAGATGAGAACACCAGGATTTCACACTGTATATCCAGATAATCCGGATCCTTGCCAAGGCGTCCGGAATAATCATCCAGAGACCACGCGTTCATCCAGGATTAAAATGTTTATTCTCGATTAACCAATTTTGTTATTAAATTCCCGCTTAATTATAACCTGCCTTCAAGACTCAAAGCAAGCGAAGCAAAGCAAGTCTAGTTCCCTGTTTGGGCGTGGATGGGCATGTAAGACGTAGATGGTGACCAGTTCATTGACGTGGGATCTTCTGGATTGTGGACCATGGTTGTCAGAGGGCTGATCCTCAGCCTTGCCTTGGCGACCGCCTTCCTCTTGTCTTCCGCAGCCGCTGCTAAAGGTAGGTGTCGTGGGAGTTAATCACAAGTGAATATACCAAACACACATACATGTACACATTACATATCAATAATATTACAAATACGCGATTTGGAAGTCGTGTTTGCCAACGTGATATCACCTGTGTATGAGTATCTATCCTCTATATGTGTATATATCCTCTATGTGTATATATCCTCTATGTGTATATATCCCGTATGTGTATATATCCTCTTTGTGTATATATCCTGTATGTGTATATATCCTCTATGTGTATTATCCTCTATGTGTATATATCCTCTGTGTATATATCCTTTATGTTTATATATCCTCTATGTGTATATATCCTTTATGTGTATATATATCCTCTATATGTGTATATATCCTCTATGTGTATAGATCCTCTATGTGTATTATCCTCTATGTGTATATATCATCTATGTGTATATATCCTCTATGTGTATATATCCTCTATGTGTATATATCCTCTATGTGTATATATCCTCTATGTGTATATATCATCTATGTGTATATATCCTGTATGTGTATATATCCTCTATGTGTATATATCCTGCATGTGTATATATATCCTCTATATGTTTATATATCCTCTATGTGTATATATCCTTTATGTGTATATATCCTTTATGTGTATATATCCTTTATGTGTATATATATCCTCTATATGTGTATATATCCTCTATGTGTATATATCCTGCATGTGTATATATCATCTATGTATATATATCCTGTATGTGTATATATCCTCTATGTGTATTATCCTCTATGTGTATATATCCTCTATGTGTATATATCCTGTATGTTTATATATCCTCTATGTGTATATATCCTTTATGTGTATATATCCTTTATGTGTATATATCCTCTATGTGTATATATCCTGTATGTGTATATATCCTCTATGTGTATATATCCTCTATGTGTATATATCCTCTATGTGTATATATCCTCTATGTGTATATATCCTGTATGTGTATATATCCTGTATGTGTATTATCCTCTATGTGTATATATCCTCTGTGTATATATCCTTTATGTTTATATATCCTCTATGTATATATATCCTTTATGTGTATATATATCCTCTATATGTGTATATATCCTCTATGTGTATAGATCCTCTATGTGTATTATCCTCTATGTGTATATATCATCTATGTGTATATATCCTCTATGTGTATATATCCTCTATGTGTATATATCCTCTATGTGTATATATCATCTATGTGTATATATCCTGTATGTGTATATATCCTCTATGTGTATATATCCTGCATGTGTATATATATCCTCTATATGTTTATATATCCTCTATGTGTATATATCCTTTATGTGTATATATCCTTTATGTGTATATATCCTTTATGTGTATATATATCCTCTATATGTGTATATATCCTCTATGTGTATATATCCTGCATGTGTATATATCATCTATGTATATATATCCTGTATGTGTATATATCCTCTATGTGTATTATCCTCTATGTGTATATATCCTCTATGTGTATATATCCTGTATGTTTATATATCCTCTATGTGTATATATCCTTTATGTGTATATATCCTTTATGTGTATATATCCTCTATGTGTATATATCCTGTATGTGTATATATCCTCTATGTGTATATATCCTCTATGTGTATATATCCTCTATGTGTATATATCCTCTATGTGTATATATCCTCTATGTGTATATGTCCTCTATGTGTATATATCCTTTTTGTGTATAGAGCCTTTATGTGTGTATATCCTGTATGTGTATTATGACATGACACTCTGCGGATTTTATATAATTGTTTAGTATCTACATATCTATCATATTGTATTGAAGTATGGGGAGCCTCGTGTAATAGCTATTTAACCCCTCTTATCATAATCCAGAAAAAAAACGTTCGCATATTGTCTGGAGTTAATCAATGGGCCCATTCAGTACCGTTATTCGTACGGAATAAGATTCTACCGCTCACATCATTATACGAGTTTAGCGTTTTATTATTATACAATGGATTGCAACCTCTGATCATAAAAGATTTGTTTACAAGAAATGCTGACATACATAAGTATAACACAAGAAGGTCGCAGCTATTACATGTTCTTAAAAATAAGTGTCAATTGACGAAAATATCTATGAAATATAATGGGATATATATATTTAATAAATGGTTTGGTAAGTTAAACTTTCAATCATCGCTTCACCTTTGTAAGAGAAATACTAAGGATAGCTTGTTAAAGACAATCGATACGAGTGATTCAACCAATGTTAACGCTGCCCGGGGCAGCCAATAGACTTACGATTACGATTACTTGAAAAATGTAATCGATTACAATCGATTACGATTACTGATTATGATTACCCCATGTCTGGCTGCCCCTGCAGTCTACTTAACCTTATTCGCTCCTTTCATGAACACTGCACACAGTACAGTTCGATGAATCTACATCCGAGAGCTTCCAAATCAGAAATGGCTGAAGCAGGGTTGTGCTCTTGCTCCTTTCGCACGCACTTGATGGGGTTGCGGAGTGTCTTTACCTGCCCAGCAGATCGGATGTACAACATTTCAAGATTGCGGAGGCACTGTCTATTAAGGGAACTGCTATTCGCTGTCAATGCAGTGCTAGTTAGTTGAGAATTCAGACAAATAGATAGATAGATAGCTTTATTGTTTCGAGGCCATCAGGCCCACAGAACATGTACATCAATGGCATATAACATGGTAACACTGGTTTACACGTTTGGATTATTTTAGTGGGTACATTTAAGTGTTGGATTGGACATGCTCAGTTCTCTTACGTAAAGCTGTATAGATAAAGATTGACAAATTTTGAAGAGTCAATTGCTCTTCCGATACCATTAATTCCATAAACTTTTCATATGTTGGCTGATTCCAACACATCGGGTCTAAATACACTCGTCGAAATTCTATGCATAATGGGCAGACTAATAAAAAGTGGTATTCATCCTCTAAAACAGTGGTATCGCGCATTTCACAACTAGGACATATTCTGTTTTCTATTGGGGTGCCGTCGTGTCTTCCCTTTTCTATTGCTAGAGCGTGTGCAGAACATCTGAACTTAGCAAGAGTGGTGCGAAACTTTCTTATGTTGACACAACACAGGTACTTCTCCTGCTGTAAGTTATCTTTGTATGTTGCATAGACACTTAATTTTGGGGAGTCGTGTACACTGCTATACCACTCCTGGGTTAAAGTATCCTTCAGCCTGATCTTAAATTCATTGAGAAACGCCCGGTTGTCTCCGACTGTCTGCTGAGTCCACACGAGTCCAAATCCGAGTTTTACAAGAATATTCTGCCCATGTTTGCCTGCCGTGTTCGCTTAGGGTATATAACATGTTAAAACAAGCTTTTGGATATCGAGCGTCGGGCATGTTCAACAGCTTTAACCAATGCGAAATACATCTGGTTATATAATTGTAGGCCAGTGGTAACCTACCACTTTCTCCCAGTACTGCCTCGTTGCAGGTTCTTGAGGGAACACCGAGCACATATTTACAGAAATTAACCTGAAACTTTTTCGATCTGTTTGTATTGTCGGTAACCCCATATTTCAGACCCATACAGTAAGATTGGGAGACCAACCGCATCGAATAATTTAAAGGCAGACTTGACAGGGAGGCCGTTACATTGCTGCGAGAGACTACATATCCTATTGTTGCCCTTTTGGCATGTACATACAGCGTTGCTCTTGACCAGTTGAGAAATGCAGAGAACACAATACCTAGATACTTGTAACACGGAACAACTTCTAACCTTGTTGCGCCATAAAACCACTTTTCGTTGTTCCTCACTTTTCCTCCTCTCCTAAATACTACCACTTTGGTTTTTTGCCATATTTACAGCTAGTCCCCATTTTGTACAGAACATTTCCAACACATTAATCATATCTCGTAGTCTTCCTGGAGTGTCGCTATTTTCTGTAATATCATCTGCATACATAAGATTCATAATATTTGGCGCGTCTTCGTTCACGTAAGCACCTTTACATCCGTGTTTTTTCAGTTCACAGGTTAGTTCATTCATATAGAATGCGAACATTAATGGGCTAAGGAGGCAGCCTTGACGGGTGCCGACGACACATTCGAAATAATCAGTTATGTTAACTCCAAACTTGACGGCCGTTTTCAGCTTATCATACATAGACTTTAAGACAGTCAAAATATTACTATGCACTCCTATTTGTAGTAGTCTGTAGAAAAGTAAGTCATGGGAAATACAGTCGAATGCTTTGGAAAAGTCTACAAAGATAACGTAAAAACGACCCTGTTTTTTACTTGTATACTTTTGGATAAGGCTTTGCAAAACAAACATATTGTCAACTGCGCTATAACCTTTGCGGAATCCTGCTTGCTCTTCTTGGCGCAGTCCCTCTGTCTCTGCCCACGAGGTTAGTCTATCATTTAGGATCTTTGAGAATACCTTCGACAGCGACGAGAGGATTGCGATGCCTCTATAATTGCTGGGTTGCGTTTTATCTCCAGCTTTATGTATGGGTGAAAGAATAGCTTTGCCCCAGTCATTGGGGAAATATCCTTGCTTAAGTATAGTATTGAAGAGAACATGTAAAGATGGGGTGAGTACCAGGGACGCTGCTTGAATCATTTCAGTTAGTACACCATCAGCGCCAGGCGCCTTTTTACTTTTTAATAATGACATGGCCTGCTGAATTTCTTGTTCACTTATTTCAAGGTTCAGGGTTTCTGGAGCATTAGCTACGCATTGTGCACAACCCTGCGCGTGCCCCAACCCATGTCGATCTACCATTTCTTGATGAGTGGGGTCTACTTTTGGTTTGGTGTTGAGAAGCTGATTGAAATAATCATATGATACCTGGGGGTCTAGTGTACATCCCATTTTTGGTCCAGACATCACTTTAGTATATTTCCAAAATTGCTCTGGATTATTTGCCGCATCGAGTAAACCCTGTCTCGTTTTATCTTTATACCCGATCTCTTTCTTCTTACATATATTTTTAAAGTTTCGTCTCGCCGATCTTTATGCTTGAAGATCTTCTATAATGTTCGATCTCCGAAATTTTGCTAACTTGCGGTATTTGTCGGTCTTAGCTTCCTGACATTCTTTATCCCACCAGGCGGGTTGTGCGTGCTTGCCGGGATTGACGTATGTACGGTCACGTGTCATTATGTCGCGTGGGATGTTCTCTGCCGCTGTATGAAGGGCCCTTGTTAACAATGAAACTGCAGTATCGATATCGCCTTGTGCTTCACACGTATTTCTCATGTCAACAAAAAGGCTTTCCTGTTGGATAAGCGATTGTGCAAACTGATTGGCTTCATCGGGGTTCCATATAAAACGGGGAATTCGCTGTAGTGTATCCGTACTTTCACCGTTAGGGCCGTATCTTGGTCTGTCTAATAGTTGGGTTATTTTGAGCTTGCAAGATAATGGCAGATGGTGAGAGGTGTCCAGATAATTCGTATTAAGGGTAGAGAAGTACTCTATGTTGAGGTACAATTCCGTTGAAACCAACATATAGTCCACAACACTCATCCCCCTTTCGGTTATGTTAGTATATTCTCCCAAACTGTCATTTCCCGCCCGTCCATTTAATGTGTGGATATCAAACTCTTGACACAGCTCTATTAGGCTATTACCAAAACTATTGACCTCTCTGTCTTTTGACTTTCTCGCCACGTTGAACTCACTCCCAACGTACCAGTCCATATTAGGCATCCCTTTCACCTCGTCATCTATGAAATCCTGCTTATCAGACAAACAGTTACAGAGACTCATGGATGTACTTTCAAATGCGTGTGCATTATTCGCTCTGACTAGAAGTGTTAACAAGCAGTCGTGCTGAGCCAAGGGGCTATCACACCGCCAGTGAATACCCTTAATAAAATGCCTTTAGAGGTGGTTAATAAGTTTTGTTACCTGGGAAGTACCGTTACGGATAATCTATCCCTGGACGAGGAAATAAATAATCGTATTGGATAGGCAGCTACCACCTTTGGTAGGTTGAACAAACGTGCTTGGCAAAATTCAAAACTAACCGTTCGCACCAAAATGCTGATCTACAGGGTGTGTGTTCTAAGCAGCCTGTTGTATGGCAGTGAAACGTGGACTACATATTGTGGCAAAGAAAGAAAACTTAATTCTTCCATTTTCGTTGCGAAACATTTTAGGCATATTTTGACCAAATGAGAACAATGTTAAAGCGCGAACGGTTTTACTAAATATGATGGAGGAGTTGGAGTTGTTTGATTACTGGCGTGTCTGCCACCCGACAATGCGGAGGCTCACTTGGACCAACCAACAAAGGAAATCACAACGAGCGAGGTTAGACTTCTTTTTGACCTCAAGCGATATTAACTCCATGTTGAGGGGAACCTCTATTATTTCAGGCTACAGAACTGATCATTCTTTGGTAGTCATAAATGTTGACTTTTGTTTAGCACCCAGGGGTAAAGGCTACTGGAAATTTAATAATTTTTTACTGAAAGACCTAGAATATTGTAAATTGGTACGGGAATGGGTCAAGGAAACAGTAGATTTTTATCACAATGAACTGGATGACCAACTGTTGTTTGAAATGATTAAACTGGAGATTCGAGGTCGTACTATCAGTTACTGTAGTCATAAAAAGAACCTTTCGCTAAAAAGAGAATCTATTCTAGAAACCCAAATCAATCAAATAGAGTCTGCAAGTAACCAAACTGATTTATTATCGTTGGAGGAACTAAAATTCGATCTGGAGCAACTTAGGCTAGCTAAGGCGAGGGGAAATATTATGCGGTCCAGGGTTAAATGGTATGAAGAGGGTGAGAAAGCCAGCCAGTATTTTTGTAGTTTAGCGAAGCGGAATTATATAAGTAAGTTAATAAACAGATTAGTAGTGGATGGGGTAGAAGTAAATACACCGAAGGAAGTTTTGATAGAACTTAGAAAATATTATGAGACACTGTATTCGAATGCCGATGATCAGAGGCAAGAGTCTTTATTTGATACGTTTTTACAATCGGCTAACGTTAAAAAGTTAACTGATCAACAATGTGAGCTTTGTGAAGGCAATATTACAATACAAGAAATAAAGCTGATTGTTAAAAATATGAAAAATAATAAAACCCCGGGCAGCGATGGTTTCCCCATCGACTTTTACAAAGTATTTTGGAGGGAATTAGGGGCCTATCTGTGTCGCAGTCTTGAACATGCTTTTTGTGTAGAGGAGTTGTCTATTAGTCGGAGGCAAGGGGTAATCACGTGTTTACCTAAAGGGGATAAACCCAAGGAATTTTTAAAAAATTGGCGACCTATATCTCTACTAAATGTGGATTTCAAGATTCTGACAGGGGTTTTAGCACATAGAATGAAACAAGTTTTACCTGACATAATTAGCAGTGACCAGAAGGGTTTTTTAAAGGGGCGATTTATAGGTGAAAACACACGGTTAGTCTATGATATGATGCACTATATGGTAAATAATAACAGGACTGGCATGTTACTTTTAATAGACTTTGAAAAGGCATTTGATACGTTAAGTTGGAGATATATTAACCGAGTTTTTGAAGCATACGGTTTCGGTCCATCGTTTATTAAATGGTTTAATTTGATATATAAACAGCCTAGTAGTTGCGTAATAAACAATGGCAACTTTTCAGAAAGGTTTACTCTAGAGAGAGGTTGCAGACAAGGTGACCCCTTGTCACCATACATCTTTATTCTAGCTATAGAACCACTTGCTATGTATTTGAAAAACGACTCTTCAGTAAAAGGTATTGTAATTAAATGTACACAGTTTCTTATAGGTCAGTACGCGGATGATACATTCTTGATGTTGGACGGAAGCGAAAAGTCAGTAAGACGAGTGTTAAAAATTATGGAGTTGTTTTATAGGGTGTCTGGCTTGCGTATGAATATTGATAAAACAAAAGCGGTATGGTTTGGAAAAAAACGGGATGTTAATTTCTGTAAAGATATAGCACTGGACTGGGCTGATGAATTTACATTGTTGGGTATTAAATTTACACTAGATTTGGATAGAATTATATCATTAAACTACGACAGTAAACTAGTAGAATTCAGTAGAATATTACAAGCATATGGCAAGCGAAACCTGTCACTCAGGGGAAGGGTGATGGTAGTAAAGTCTTTAGCGTTACCTAAGCTGGTGCATGTTATATCGGCCTTACCCACGCCGGGACAGGCGTATATGGACAAGTTCACCAGTGCAATCCGCAATTACATTTGGAAAGGTAGAAAATCCAAAGTTTCGATGAATCAGATTTGCCAGTCCATTGAAGCTGGAGGTGTAGGTAACACTCATGTTCCGTCATTCTTTAAAGCGCTTAAGCTTGCATGGATTCCACGCCTTATAAATACTTCTGGGACGTGGCAACAACATTTTCAAGATACCATTTGTGAGGAAAAAAAGTTGTTGTGGGAGCTAGATCCTCGATCGTTAGTACCATATTGTAAAGTTCGAAATCCTTTTTGGGCCGAGGTCGTGAAAGCCTGGTATTTCTATCTGAAAACCCAAAGTGTAGATTCTAGTTACGACGTATATAGGTATCCAATTTGGAACACGTATTTTCTAACCAACCAAAACGTAATTTCCAGGAAAAAAGAGTTCATAAACAAAGGGCTGTGTTATTTTAAGGATTTACTTAATGATAACGGAGATCTACTTGGATGGGTAGAATTTAAGGAGCGCTACAATACAAGTATAAATTTTGCTGACTTTTATAGCCTTATGCATTGTCTTCCAAGAGAGTGGAAGCAGACATGTAGCACATATCAAGAAATTGCGGTAAATTTTGAAAATACTTGTTTGGAGAAGGTATCCCGAGAGAAACGAACATGTCATTATATCTATAATAATCTTGTCAAGTGTCTTAAGGTTAATAAACGCAATGAAACTAAATGGGAAGGAGAACTTCGATGTACCATCTCAGCCCCTGAATGGAAATGTTTTTATAAATTGCCGTACATAGCTACTATTGATGAGCGATTAAGGAGCTTTCAATTTGACATATTGCATCATACTACCGCCACAAATGTATATCTTAAGACCTGCAAGATACGAGAGAATGACAATTGTTCGTTTTGTCACACAGACCCGGAAACTATAATGCATCTTTTTTGCGAGTGTCCCTATATAAAGCAACTTTGGGTAACATTGGTCACATGGTTGGAACAGTACATTGAAATTAACATTGTTAATTTGTTTTCAAAGAAAATAATCTTGTTTGGAATCTCTAAGAATAAATATGGCAATCTTTTCAACCATATACTATTGATCATTAAAAGATATATATATGGTAGTAAATGGAAAGGTAGTAAGCCGTCTTTTCAAGGGTGTAAAAATGCAATCAAGTTTTACTATCAAATAGAAAAATATATTTCCCATGATAAAGGCGGGTACAGTTTAACGATTTTCGATAACAAATGGAGTCCTCTGCGACATGCCCTCGATTGCCAGTAAACTACGGCAGAGACATTATTTTTGTTTACTATGAAACCACCGCTACGTTTTGGTTATTATGTAATGTGTTTGTGCTGCCTATGAAATAAAAAAAAAAAAAAAAAAAAAAAAAAATATTTTGGCAAGACACGGTACCTAATGCTGACGTGTTAGCCAGGGCCAACCAACCAAGCATTCTTGCTCTTGCGAAACAAGGACGCCTTCGTTACCTTGCGAACGTTTATCGTAGGCAAGATGAACGCATTCCGGAGGATGTGCTCTATGAAGAGCTTGCCGACGGCAAAAGGCCAACTGGACGGCCAAAGCTCAGGTTTAAACAGTTGGTGCCTTATTCAGTCATAAGCGTAAATGCCTCGACGTAAATCTTATTACTCAAACCAAAACACAGATGCAAATCCATTTGTTGTAGCCTGGCCTTAAGTCTTTCGCAGACGTGCCAACCAACCAGCATTTATGTGTATATATCCTTTATCCGTATGTACCCTTTATGCATATATATCATTGATGTGTATATATTTTCTATGTGTATATATGTTCTATTTGTATATATTTTCTATGTGTATATATTTTCTATGTGTATGTATTTTCTGTGTATATTTCCTCTACGCATATAAATCCTATATGTGTATATAGGCCTATCCTTTATGTCTATATATCCTCTATGTGTATATATTTTGTATGTATATATATACATATATCGTTTATGTGTATATATCCTCGAACTGCACATATCATATATGGGATATCATCTTTATCCTCGAAGACACGTTGAATAATTGGCTTCGTAACATTCGTACCTTGACCTTATCCCTAAAGGATCGCTATTGCCTTCAGACACAAGTCTGAAGCAGATGAATGGAAAAACGGGTAAACAGCTGACACCAGACGGCAGCACATGCACCCCACTTAAAGCGAAGAACTTAAAAATCCGAGTCAAGAATAGCGGCAAACTGCTGTACTTCAAGTGTCGGCGTCGCTACCAGCTGTACGGAGCGATGTTTTCGGTGTGTCGGGGTGGCCTGTGGTCCCATCCCCCACCCGTCTGTGTCCGTGAGTATGTCTTAGTTACCTTGAGCCTGTACGGAGCGATGTTCTCGGTGTGTCGGGGTGGCCTGTGGTCCCATCCCCCACCCGTCTGTGTCCGTGAGCATGCCTTAGTTACCTTGAGCCAGTACGGAGCGATGTTCTCGATGTGTCGGGGTGGCCTGTGGTCCCATCCCCCACCCGTCTGTGTCCGTGAGTATGTCTTAGTTACCTTGAGCCTGTACGGAGCGATGTTCTCGGTGTGTCGGGGTGGCCTGTGGTCCAAACCCCCACCCGTCTGTGTCCGTGAGTATGTCTTAGTTACCTTGAGCCTGTACGGAGCGATGTTCTCGGTGTGTCGGGGTGGCCTGTGGTCCAGTCCCCCACCCGTCTGTGTCCGTGAGTATGTCTTAGTTACCTTGAGCCTGTACGGAGCGATGTTTTCGGTGTGTCGGGGTGGCCTATGGTCCCATCCCCCACCCGTCTGTGTCCGTGAGTATGTCTTAGTTACCTTGAGCCTGTACGGAGCGATGTTCTCGGTGTGTCGGGGTGGCCTGTGGTCCAAACCCCCACCCGTCTGTGTCCGTGAGTATGTCTTAGTTACCTTAAGCCTGTACGGAGCGATGTTCTCGGTGTGTCGGGGTGGCCTGTGGTCCCATCCCCCACCCGTCTGTGTCCGTGAGTATGTCTTAGTTACCTTGAGCCTGTACGGAGCGATGTTCTCGGTGTGTCGGGCTGGCGTGTGGTCCAATCCCCCACCCGTCTGTGTCCGTGAGTATGTCTTAGTTACCTTGAGCCTGTACGGAGCGATGTTCTCGGTGTGTCGGGGTGGCCTGTGGTCCAGTCCCCCACCCGTCTGTGTCCGTGAGTATGTCTTAGTTACCTTGAGCCTGCACGGAGCGATGTTCTCGGTGTGTCGGGGTGGCCTGTGGTCCAATCCCCCACCCGTCTGTGTCCGTGAGTATGTCTTAGTTACCTTGAGCCTGTACGGAGCGATGTTCTCGGTGTGTCGGGGTGACCTGTGGTCCAATTCCCCACCCGTCTGTGTCCGTGTGTATGTCTTAGTTACCTTGAGCCTGTACGGAGCGATGTTCCCGGTGTGTCGGGGTGGCCTGTGGTCCAATCCCCCACCCGTCTGTGTACGTGAGTATGTCTTAGTTACCTTGAGCCTGTACGGAGCGATGTTCTCGGTGTGTCGGGGTGGCCTGTGTTCCAATCCCCCACCCGTCTGTGTCCGTGAGTATGTCTTAGTTACCTTGAGCCTGTACGGAGCGATGTTCTCGGTGTGTCGAGGTGGCCTGTGGTCCCATCCCCCACCTGTCTGTGTCCGTGAGTATGTCTTAGTTACCTTGAGCCTGTACGGAGCGATGTTCTCAGTGTGTCGGGGTGGCGTGTGGTCCAATCCCCCACCCGTCTGTGTCCGTGAGTATGTCTTAGTTACCTTGAGCCTGTACGGAGCGATGTTCTCGGTGTGTCGGGGTGGCCTGTGGTCCAATGCCCCACCCGTCTGTGTCCGTGGGTATGTCTTAGTTACCTTGAGCCTGTACGGAGCGATGTTCTCGGTGTGTCGGGGTGGCCTGTGGTCCAATTCCCCAACCGTCTGTGTCCGTGAGTATGTCTTAGTTACCTTGAGCCTGTACGGAGCGATGTTCTCGGTGTGTCGGGGTGGCCTGTGGTCCAATCCCCCACCCGTCTGTGTCCGTGAGTATGTGTTAGTTACCTTGAGCCTGTACGGAGCGATGTTCTCGGTGTGTCGGGGTGGCCTGTGGTCCAATCCCCCACCCGCCCGTGTCCGTGAGTATGTCTTAGTTACCTTGAGGCTCTACGGAGCGATGTTCTCGGTTTTGTCGGGGTGGCCTGTGGTCCCATCCCCCACCCGTCTGTGTCCGTGAGTATGTCTTAGTTACCTTGAGCCTGTACGGAGCGATGTTATCGGTGTGTCGGGGTGGCCTGTGGTCCAATCCCCCACCCGTCTGTGTCCGTGAGTATGTCTTAGTTACCTTGAGCCTGTACGAAGCGATGTTCTCGGTGTGTCGGGGTGGCGCGTGGTCCCATCCCCCACCCGTCTGTGTCCGTGAGTATGTCTTAGTTACCTTGAGCCTGTACGGAGCGATGTTCTCGGTGTGTCGGGGTGGCCTGTGGTCCCATCCCCCACCCGCCCGTGTCCGTGAGTATGTCTTAGTTACCTTGAGCCTGTACGGAGCGATGTTCTCGGTGTGTCGGGGTGGCCTGTGGTCCAATCCCCCACCCGTCTGTGTCCGTGAGTATGTCTTAGTTACCTTGAGCCTGTACGAAGCGATGTTCTCGGTGTGTCGGGGTGGCGCGTGGTCCCATCCCCCACCCGTCTGTGTCCGTGAGTATGTCTTAGTTACCTTGAGCCTGTTCGAAGCGATGTTCTCGGTGTGTCTGGGTGGCCTGTGGTCCAGTCCCCCACCCGTCTGTGTCCGTGAGTATGTCTTAGTTACCTTGAGCCTGTACGGAGCGATGTTCTCGGTCTGTCGGGGTGGCCTGTGGTCCAATCCCCCACCCGTCTGTGTCCGTGAGTATGTCTTAGTTACCTTGAGCCTGTACGGAGCGATGTTCTCGGTGTGTCGGGGTGGCGTGTGGTCCAATCCCCCACCCGTCTGTGTCCGTGAGTATGTCTTAGTTACCTTGAGCCTGTACGGAGCGATGTTCTCGGTGTGTCGGGGTGGCGTGTGGTCCAATCCCCCACCCGTTTGTGTCCGTGAGTATGTCTTAGTTACCTTGAGCCTGTACGGAGCGATGTTCTCGGTGTGTCGGGGTGGCTGTGGTCCCATCCCCCACCCGTCTGTGTCCGTGAGTATGTCTTAGTTACCTTGAGCCTGTACGGAGCGATGTTCTCGGTGTGTCGGGGTGGCGTGTGGTCCAATCCCCCACCCGTCTCTGTCCGTGTGTATGTCTTAGTTACCTTGAGCCTGTACGGAGCGATGTTCTCGGTGTGTCGGGGTGGCTGTGGTCCCATCCCCCACCCGTCTGTGTCCGTGAGTATGTCTTAGTTACCTTGAGCCTGTACGGAGCGATGTTCTCGGTGTGTCGGGGTGGCTGTGGTCCCATCCCCCACCCGTTTGTGTCCGTGAGTATGTCTTAGTTACCTTGAGCCTGTACGGAGCGATGTTCTCGGTGTGTCGGGGTGGCGTGTGGTCCAATCCCCCACCCGTCTGTGTCCGTGAGTATGTCTTAGTTACCTTGAGCCTGTACGGAGCGATGTTCTCGGTGTGTCGGGGTGGCCTGTGGTCCAGTCCCCCACCCGTCTGTGTCCGTGTGTATGTCTTGGTTACCTTGAGCCTACGGTTCAATGGGTTTCAGAATCATGTTGGTGTACTTAATCTCACTCTTGACAGGTTTAATAATAACCTTTCAATATACGAAGTATATGTGTCACAGGTCCATGTACAAAGTGTCTGCGTCACAGGTTCATGTGCAAAGTGTCTGTGTCACAGGTCCTTGTACGAAGTGTCTGTGTCACAGGTCCTTGTACGAAGTGTCTGTGTCACAGGTCCATGTACAAAGTGTCTGTGTCACATGTCTATGTACGAAGTATATGTGTCACAGGTCCATGTACAAAGTGTCTGTGTCACAGGTCCTTGTACGAAGTGTCTGTGTCGCAGGTCCATGCACGAATTGTCTGTATCACCTTTCAATATACCAAGAATATGTGTCACAGGTCCTTGCACGAAGGGTCTGTGTCACAGGTCCATGTACAAAGTGTCTGTGTCACATGTCTATGTACGAAGTGTCTGTGTCACAGGTCCATGTACAAAGTGTCTGTGTCACAGGTCCATGTACGAAGTGTCTGTGTCACATGTCTATGTACGAAGTGTCTGTGTCACAGGTCCATGTACGAAGTGTCTGTGTCACAGGACCTTGTACGAAGTGTCTGTGTCACAGGTCCATGTACGAAGTGTCTGTGTCACAGGTCCTTGTACGAAGTGTCTGTGTCACCTTTCAATATGCAAAGTATATGTGTCACAGGTCCTTGTACGAAGTGTCTGTGTCACAGATCCTTGTGCGCAGTGTCTGTGTCACAGGTCCTTGTACAAAGTGTCTGTGTCACCTTTCAATATGCGAAGTATATGTGTCACAGGTCCTCGTACGACGTGTCTGTGTCACCTTTCAATATGCGAAGTATATGTGTTACAGGTCCTCGTACGACGTGTCTGTGTCACCTTTCAATATGCGAAGTATATGTGTCACAGGCCCTTGTACGAAGTGTCTGTGTCACAGATCCTTGTGCGCAGTGTCTGTGTCACAGGTCCTTGTACAAAGTGTCTGTGTCACCTTTCAATATGCGAAGTATATGTGTCACAGGTCCTTGTACGACGTGTCTGTGTCACAGATCCTTGTGCGCAGTGTCTGTGTGGCAGATCCTTGTACAAAATGTCTCTGTGGCAGGTCCTTGTACAAAATGTGTCTGTGGCAGGTCCTTGTACAAAATGTCTCTGTGGCAGGTCCTTGTACAAAATGTCTCTGTGGCAGGTCCTTGTACGAAGTGTCTCTGTCGCAGGTCCTTGTACAAAATGTCTCTGTCGCAGGTCCTTGTACAAAGTGTCTCTGTGGCAGGTCCTTGTACAAAATGTCTCTGTGGCAGGTCCTTGTACGAAGTGTCTGTGTCACAGGTCCTTGTGCAAAGTGTCTGTGTGGCAGGTCTATGTACGAAGTGTCTCTGTGGCAGGTCCATGTACGAAGTGTCTCTGTGGCAGGTCCATGTACGAAGTGTCTCTGTGGCAGGTCCATGTACGAAGTGTCTCTGTGGCAGGTCCATGTACAAAGTGTCTGTGTCACAGGTCCATGTACGCAGTGTCTGTGTCACAGGTCCATGTACAAAGTGTCTGTGTCACATGTCCTTGTGCGAAGTGTCTGTGTCACAGGTCCTTGTGCGAAGTGTCTGTGTCACAGGTCCTTGTACGAAGTGTCTGTGTCACAGGTCCATGCACGAATTGTCTGTATCACCTTTCAATATACCAAGAATATGTGTCACACGTCCTTGCACGAAGGGTCTGTGTCACAGGTCCATGTACAAAGTGTCTGTGTCACATGTCTATGTACGAAGTGTCTGTGTCACAGGTCCATGTACAAAGTGTCTGTGTCACAGGTCCATGTACGAAGTGCCTGTGTCACAGGTCCTTGTACGAAGTGTCTGTGTCACAGGTCCATGTACGAAGTGTCTGTGTCACAGGTCCTTGTACGAAGTGTCTGTGTCACCTTTCACTATGCGAAGTATATGTGTCACAGGTCCTTGTACGAAGTGTCTGTGTCACCTTTCAATATGCGAAGTATATGTGTCACAGGTCCTTGTACGAAGTGTCTGTGTCACAGATCCTTGTGCGCAGTGTCTGTGTGGCAGGTCCTTGTACGAAGTGTCTGTGTCACAGGTCCTTGTAGAAAGTGTCTGTGTCACCTTTCAATATGCGAAGTATATGTGTCACAGGTCCTTGTACGACGTGTCTGTGTCACCTTTCAATATGCGAAGTATATGTGTCACAGGTCCTTGTACGAAGTGTCTGTGTCACAGATCCTTGTGCGCAGTGTCTGTGTGGCAGGTCCTTGTACAAAATGTCTCCGTGGCAGGTCCTTGTACGAAGTGTCTGTGTCACCTTTCAATGTGCGAAGTATATGTGTCACAGGTCCTTGTACGAAGTGTCTGTGTCACAGATCCTTGTGCGCAATGTCTGTGTGGCAGGTCCTTGTACAAAATGTCTCTGTGGCAGGTCCTTGTACGAAGTGTCTGTGTCACAGGTCGTTGTACAAAGTGTCTTGTCACCTTTCAATATGCGAAGTATATGTGTCACAGGTCCTTGTACGAAGTGTCTGTGTCACAGATCCTTGTGCGCAATGTCTGTGTGGCAGGTCCTTGTACAAAATGTCTCTGTAGCAGGTCCTTGTACAAAATGTCTCTGTGGCAGGTCCTTGTACAAAATGTCTCTGTGGCAGATCCTTGTACAAAATGTCTCTGTGGCAGGTCCTTGTACGAAGTGTCTCTGTGGCAGGTCCTTGTACAAAATGTCTCTGTGGCAGGTCATTGTACAAAATGTTTCTGTGGCAGGTCCTTATACAAAATGTTTCTGTGGCAGGTCCTTGTACAAAGTGTCTCTGTGGCAGGTCCTTGTACAAAATGTCTCTGTGGCAGGTCCTTGTACAAAATGTCTCTTTGGCAGGTCCTTGTACAAAATGTCTCTGTGGCAGGTCCTTGTACGAAGTGTCTCTGTGGCAGGTCCTTGTACAAAATGTCTCTGTGGCAGGTCCTTGTACAAAATGTCTCTGTGGCAGGTCCTTGTACAAAATGTCTCTGTGGCAGGTCCTTATACAAAATGTCTCTGTGGCAGGTCCTTGTACGAAGTGTCTCTGTCGCAGGTCCTTGTACAAAATGTCTCTGTGGCAGGTCCTTGTACGAAGTGTCTGTGTCACAGGTCCTTGTGCAAAGTGTCTGTGTGGCAGGTCTATGTACGAAGTGTCTCTGTGGCAGGTCCATGTACGAAATGTCTCTGTGGCAGGTCCATGTACGAAGTGTCTCTGTGGCAGGTCCTTGTACAAAATGTCTCTGTGGCAGGTCCTTGTACGCAGTGTCTCTGTGGCAGGTCCATGTACGAAGTGTCTCTGTGGCAGGTCCTTGTACGCAGTGTCTCTGTGGCAGGTCCATGTACGAAGTGTCTCTGTGGCAGGTCCATGTACGAAATGTCTCTGTGGCAGGTCCATGTACGAAGTGTCTCTGTGGCAGGTCCTTGTACAAAATGTCTCTGTGGCAGGTCCTTGTACGCAGTGTCTCTGTGGCAGGTCCATGTACGAAGTGTCTCTGTGGCAGGTGCCGGATGTCCAGGGATCCACGCCCCGAGGGACGCACCCCTACACCTGACGTACTCGTTGGCCAAGGCCCTGGCTACGTTTTCCTGTACACCAGGCTTCTCGCTGGAGGGCGCGCCGACGCTCACGTGCGACGGAAAGCGATGGAGTGACGTCACGCCGCATTGTCAAGGTAACCTATCACAGCTAGGACACGTATCGTGTTTCGGGTTGTTACCTGATTATCAAAAACGCGTTTGTCTATGCAGGCAATGAGTAATTCATCGATATGCACTTATTGCACCTTAACAAATGCATTAAATGTTACAACACGTATACAGTCGGGCCCCGTTAATCCGACACATCCAGTTAAACCCGATTTTATGTAGTATAACGATTATGGTGGATAACGATTATGGTGGATAACGATTATGTCGGATAACGATTATGTCGGATAACGATTATGGTGGATAACGATTATGTCGGATAACGATTATGTCGGATAACGATTATGGCGGATAACGATTATGTCTGATAACGATTATGGCGGATAACGATTATGTCGGATAACGATTTCAGGGGTTGGCAATTTATTCTTCAGCTGTGACGCCTCAGCCGGCTTGTGACTTTGAGACGGAAGATCTGTGCGGTTGGACTAACTCTGACCATGACAAGTTTGACTGGACCTGGCAGCAGGGCGCCACGCCGACCCGAGGCACCGGCCCGCGATATGACCACACCCTAGGGGAAGGCTCCAAGTGGGGTCAGTCAACATTCACATCGCGCCTACACACAATTATGTCTAGGACATGTTTTATGAAACCAATAAAGTTCTCGCGATACTAACGCTACTAAAGTATGAAACGGCTTACTTGTATGTTGGCTAATTGTCGGCCTAAATCACCGCCCCGCCCCCCCGCACCCCCACCCTTTCCCTTCACCCGCCATTCAGTCTGACCCTTAGTTCTGTTTCTCCCCTCACCACGTCTGATCCTCACTCAGTCGGTCTGTTCTTACCCACAGCCCGTCTGACCTCCCACGACCTGTCTGATCCTTTCCCAACTGGTATGTTTCTTCCCACAGCCCGTCTGAACCTTCCCCGACCTGTCTGATCCTTTCCCAACTGGTATGTTTCTTCCCACAGCCCGTCTGAACCTCCCCCAGCCTGTCTGATCCTTTCCCAACTGGTATGTTTCTTCCCACAGCCCGTCTGGACCTCCCCCAGCCTGTCTGATCCTTTCCCAACTGGTATGTGTCTTCCCACAGCCCGTCTAAACCTCCCCCAGCCTGTCTGATCCTTTCCCAACTGGTATGTGTCTTCCCACAGCCCGTCTGAACCTCCCCCAGCCTGTCTGATCCTTTCCCAGCTGGTATGTGTCTTCTCACAGCCCGTCTGAACCTCCCCCAGCCTGTCTGATCCTTGCCCAGCTGGTATGTGTCTTCCCACAGTCCGTCTGGACCTCCCCCGACCTGTAGGATTCTTCCCATAGCCCGTCTGAACCTCCCCCAGCCTGTCTGATCCTTTCCCAGCTGGTATGTGTCTTCCCACAGCCCGTCTAAATCTCCCCCAGCCTGTCTGATCCTTGCCCAGCTGGTATGTGTCTTCCCACAGTCCGTCTGGACCTCCCCCGCCCTGTAGGATCCTTCCCATAGCCCGTCTGAACCTCCCCCAGCCTGTCTGATCCTTGCCACAGCTGGTACGTTTCTTCCCACAGCCCGTCTGAACCTCCTCCCACAGTCCGTCTGAACCTCCCCTAGCCTGTCTGATCCTTGCCACAGCTGGTATGTGTCTTCCCACAGTCCGTCTGAACCTCCCCCAGCCTGTAGGATCCTTCCCATAGCCCGTCTGAACCTCCCCCAGGTTGTAGGATCCTTCCCACAGCCCGTCTGAGCCTTCCCCAGCCCGTCTGAACATCCCTCAGCCTGTCTGATCCTTTCCCAGCTGGTATGTGTCTTCCCACAGCCCGTCTAAATTTTCCCCAGCCTGTCTGATCCTTGCCCAGCTGGTATGTGTCTTCCCACAGTCCGTCTGGACCTCCCCCAGCCTGTAGGATCCTTGCCCAGCTGGTACGTTTCTTCCCACAGCCCGTCTGAACCTCCTCCCACCGTCCGTCTGAACCTCCCCCAGCCTGTCTGATCCTTGCCCAGCTGGTATGTGTCTTCCCACAGTCCGTCTGGACCTCCCCCAGCCTGTAGGATCCTTCCCATAGCCCGTCTGAACCTCCCCCAGCCTGTCTGATCCTTCCCCAGCTGGTATGTGTCTTCCCACTTCCCGTCTGAACCTCCCCCAGCCTGTCTGATTCTTTCCCAACTGGTATGTGTCTTCCCACTTCCCGTCTGAACCTCCCCCAGCCTGTCTGATCCTTTCCCAACTGGTATGTGTCTTCCCACTTCCCGTCTGAACCTCCCCCAGCCTGTAGGATCCTTCCCACAGCCCGTCTGAACCTTCCCCAGCCCGTCTGAACCTCCCCCAGCCTGTCTGATCCTTCCACAGCTGGTATGTGTCTTCCCACTTCCCGTCCGAACCTCCTCCAGCCTGTAGGATCCTTTCCACAGCCCGTCTGAACCTACCTTGACCTGTATGATGCTTCCCCAATCCGTCTGAACCTTCAACAGCCCGTGTGAACCTTGCCCAGCCCGTCTGAACCTCCCCCAGCCCGTCTGAACTTCTCTAGCCCGTCGGAATCTCCCCCAGCCTATCTGATCCTTTCCCAGCCGGTAATTACATTCCCACAGCTGGTCTTATCGACCCCGCCCATCCGATCCCTCTCTAGCCGGCTTGCCCCTCCCCGAGTCCACCTTGTTCTCTTCCAACCGGTTTGTTTCTTCACCCAGGCCACCTGGTTCTCTTCCAACCGGTTTGTTTCTTCCCCCAGGCCACCTGGTTCTCTTCCAACCGGTTTGTTTCTTCCCCCAGGCCACCTGGTTCTCCTGCAGCCAGTCTGACCCATCTCCAGTTCACCTGATCCTCACCCGGGCAGGTAAATTCCTTCAACCCATCTCATCCTCTCGCAGCCGGTCTGTTCCTTCTCTCAGCCCGTCTGGTCCTCTCCCAGATCGTCCGATCCTCCTCAAGCCCGTCTGATCGCTCCCCCCCCCCCCATCCAGCCCAGCCCGTTTGAGGCCCCACCCGCGTACAAAATAAACACTTTAAGTACATGGAAACTTGAGCGAAATTAATATAGCCTTTCTCCGCCAGGACACTACGTGTACATTGAGACTTCCGGTACACTTGTGGCCGGATATGACGCTAAACTCGTCTCCCCAGTCTACACGGGCAACGGCAGCGACATCTGCTTTGACTTCTGGTACCACGCCTATGGACAGTTGACAGGTTGTCTATATTTTGCACTTTTAATGCCCTTGCTTCTAACTGGCCGATGAGCAAATGTCAATGTCAAGACGCTTCACGCCAAAGTGTGACCAGGGATCAAAGGACGAAGCATCAGTGTGTGCCCTGTGCCAAGTCGTAAAGGGTCGTGGTGCTTGCAACACAGTTTGTTGCTCTTCTGAATGTGTGTTGATACCAAGAGATTAAGATAAATTGTTAGATAATTAAACGTTATCTGTATAATTAACTACGGTACCACGATATACCATGATATTTACGTCTACCACGGTACCACGATATACCATGATATTTACGTCTACCACGGTACCACGATATACCATGATATTTACGTCTACCATGGTACCACGATATACCATGATATTTACGTCTACCACGGTACCACGATATATCATGATATTTACGTATATCACGGTACCACGATATATAATGATACTTGCGTCTATCACGATATCACAATATACCGTGGTATTTGCGTCTACCACAGACATCGATATATCATGATATTTACGTCTGCCACGGTACCACGATATATCATGATATTTTCGTCTACCATGGTACCACGATATACCATGATATTTACGTCTACCACGGTACCACGACATATCATGATATTTACGTCTACCACGGTACCACGATATATCATGATATTTATGTCTACCACGGTACCACGATATATCATGATATTTACGTCTACCACGGTACCACGATATACCATGATATTTACGTCTACCACGGTACCACGATATATCATGATATTTACGTATATCACGGTAGCACGATATATAATGATACTTGCGTCTATCACGATATCACGATATACCGTGGTATTTGCGTCTACCACAGACATCGATATATCATGATATTTACGTTTGCCACGGTACCACGATATATCATGATATTTTGGTCTACCATGGTACCACGATATACCATGATATTTACGTCTACCACGGTACCACGACATATCATGAAATTTACGTCTACCACGGTACCACGATATATCATGATATTTATGTCTACCACGGTACCACGATATATCATGATATTTACGTCTACCACGGTACCACGATATATCATGATATTTACGTCTGCAACGGTACCACGATATACCATGATATTTACGTCTACCACGGTACCACGATATACCATGATATTTACGTCTACCACGGTACCACGATATACCATGATATTTACGTCTACCACGGTACCACGATATACCATGATATTTACGTCTACCACGGTACCACGATATACCATGATATTTACGTCTACCACGGTACCACGATATATACCATGATATTTACGTCTACCACGGTACCACGATATACCATGATATTTACGTCTACCACGGTACCACGATATACCATGATATTTACGTCTACCACGGTACCACGGTATATCATGATATTTACGTCTACTACGGAACCACGATATACCATGATATTTACGTCTATCACGATATGTCGTGTACCGCTTTGTTAAGGTTTGTAACTTTGTTGGTTTGTTACTGAGAAAAATCTCACGATTTTTCTCATTTTGTCACTTGGTGTTGTTAATGGGTTTTTTTGGTATTTTTGTTTGCACTTTTTTCTCCATTCGATACAGCTCGCAATTAGACATATACGGTCCCCAAACTTTACCACAGGGTATACCGGCATAGTAGCTGCGCCCACTTCGTTAATGGCACATATAGGTACATAAAATACAAGGTCAAAGCGCATATAAAACGCATTTATCTCGGTTAATATTAGAGATGGGGAATATCGGGTAACTTTCAGAATGTGCTACCCTTTGAGGCACATATTTCAGATATTTTCCACTTTTGATGCGTGATATTCATTTTTGAGCAAAACGAGATACTAGGTTTTTTGGGAAAACGCACTAAATGACCTCTGTCAGTTTTTGACACATTTGACATCAATATATCGCTATGACGTTCAAACAGGTCATAGAAATATGCATAAAAATTACTTCTGTGGAATCTTAGATGTTTCCGATAAAAAAATCATCAAAAATAAATGCAAAAAATGTGTAGGTGGCGTCATATTTTAGGCAATGTGCTTACTTTCCGGTTGTTCGCCTTCACTCGCTTCACACACGAGATCGGCTAAAGCTGTCCTTGGATGCACAACTAACCACTGAAGTTTTGTGCATATCAAAATTATAACCGTCCCAGTAGATTTATGTAATATATGAGCGGTCAGGCAGTTGATAAACCAGAATGCGATTGTTTCATGAGTGACTGTCAGTGTCAGGCGATCTGATGTGCTGCGCGGGGTTTTCCATGTCGTATGACGTAATAATCATCATGACGCGCGTGTCTGCGCACGGTATCTATGGTTACCTTATAGGGCTATGCTGTTCTCGCGATGGGGCCGCGAGACCTCAGTTTTGGGGACATATAAGCACACGTGCTCCATGTTCAAGTATAGGCAGCTATAAGTCAATTTCTTTCCAGGTTTATTCTAAAGACTATAAGTACCATTTCACTAAACATGGCTACGGGAGTTACACGTTAAAATATTTGGAGGCGATGAAGCGCAGAACCTTGGGAATATACAAGGAAAAATCCGTCTTCAAAACACTCGAAAGCTAAAAATAACGTTCTAAATTTAGCACTGCACCCGGGCTTTCGCAAGTTCACCAAACAACGAGTGATGTCACAGAGTTTCTGTGGTATGAAGAACCACATGAATGATGCAGTATATGAAGAAATAGAAACGTCTACAGACTGCATTAAAACCCTAAACAGAGGCACTATTTAAATAAAATTGTCTCAATTTGAAAAATGTCCTGAAGAATAGTTGTCACCCAGGGCTGATTGAATGTAGAACAAAATTGATGGTTATTATATCCTATTAAACTTTATAATTTCCTATTTTATTTTAAAAATCATCAATCGATCTTTTTTCATTTAAATTGATGGAACACAAACTAATACAATATAGCAACTGAGAGGTCATAACTGTAGTTGAATGCAAGAGAATCAAGAAATATAATTGACCTAACAAAATGTAAAATATATATTGATCCCTTTATTGGGATGTTTTATGTTTGTGCTGGTTAAAGGAACATATGTCTCTATATATAAACCAGCCACAATTTCTTAATATTACTGGATTTCTTATGCGTTAATTGTTATCAATATTTTCAACAGTTTGTGGTTCTCTTGTTTCTTTATTACATGTCGCATGTTTAGACATCAGGACCAATATAGCCATGAAAGGTGTAATCTATACGAGCTTAATTGGACAACCTTAAAAGGAAAGGTTAGGAATTTGATGAAGGACGAAAAAGGATTTATATCAGTCTCATATTTGTTAGCTTCACTTAGTTTTTGTATCGACTACATATGAAATACTTGCAGGTTTTTATTTCATACCATATGTTGTCAACCCAAACTGATATGATAGAAGCAAATCCAGTGCAAGAGACAAATAGAAACTTGGATTTATTATCATCAGTTTTATCCAATGTATGAGCAAAAAAGTAGTGAATTATGAAAATTATACACTGAATTAATATTGATTCTGTATGTTTACATTGCAGAATCTTGAGGAAAATCTCCATATATTGAAAGATGCCACAATTTTCAAATAATTTTTGTTGCCTTGCGTGTTTATGTCAAAAGTAGCAAAAGAAAGTGTAATTTAATTAATAAAATTAAAAGCAACTGTTACAATTAAAGATTCATGCAGAACTAAAGCTATCAGTAAGCTGAACATAGACACAACAGCTGTACAAATTATCAATTTTTATCAGCACAAGCGTCCACTTATAAAAAGCACAACTAAACTTGTTGTTTTATGAATTAAGGCTTAATTCCAGCATTCGCTAAAGAGGAAAATAGATTAATTATTTTTGCTAACATATGTGCAAGGACCCATTGAACTGAGGCATGACTGAAGCCAACGGCATACATGTATATACTTCTTAGATAGTAAGTTTGCCGCACCAGTTTAACTTAGAAATGCTACATAATTTGATCCAAAGCATTATATAAGGTGTGGAAATGGAAAAGTGACAGTACTAGTCTAGATTGTGGTCCTCATGAAGCTGTTTGTCAAAATACCCATTAAAATTATGAATGTAAAAGAACTGAAACAATTTAGAAAGATAATGTTAATACAATAAATTTACAAGGTTGTTTTTTTTAAATTTGCCTATTTGACTGGTAGTTTTATTCAAGATTGAAAACTGTAATTTTGACTGCAAATGCTGTCCATACTTGTCACCCCATCCCTCCAGATCAGTGTAAACATTGGGCAATCATCTAGCTGTTATGCGCCAATTTACTAAACGTGGCCAATATGATGGAAAATTACATGTTCAAAGTGTCATCTACCAACATATCGACCCGAAAACGTTAACAGTTCTTTATTTAAGACTCACGAAAGACAAATTCCGACCCACCCCTTGCTCGCCGCGCCGGCCGCGCAGCTTGCCTGGTTCCACGTCTTATGTCATAACTAGTATGACAGCCATCTGCGCGCGGTATCCATTGTTACGCAGGGGGCGAGTCAGGCTTCGCACTGAAACAAAAAGCGTTCGTTTGTTTGTCTCCCTTATCCCAGGCCGGAAGTAGAACCTGCGAGAACTAACATGCCCTTATGTGCTTAGTTTGTCGCAAACATGTAAACATCGATGATTTGCCTCAAAATACAACGCTTCCAACAGTCTCATCGAACGGACCACATGCATTATGGAGAGATAAATGTCTTATCTTTAACTATATTAGGATTTTATAGTTAGCACTGCCTGGACCAAAGCAAACAAAAAATAGTTTCACACCCACTCGATTCTTCACGCACAAACCGCGCAGCCGGCCGGTTCCCAACACCAAAACGTTGACTACAATGAGTGCGAGTCGCGCAGTTGCAGCAAGGCACCAGCGTGATGCGCACTCGTTCTTAGAGCACGTGTTTTTTGTTGGTCCCTAAAGGACCTAACCCGGAAATAGAACCCGCGAGAATTGTACAGCCCTATTACTCGGATATTACTGGTATTCTATGATAATTAATCTTTGTCATTACTCATTTTCTGATCTTTTTTTCTCTTTACTTAAATTATATATAGGTTGCTGAGATATTTTAAAATCAAGTTTAAAGCTGGTCATAGATCGATAGCAATCTATGGCATGCTTTGTGTTCTATGTACAAGGTATATGTTAAAGGGTAAAATCTACAATAATGCTCAAATTTTAATATTGTTCATAAGAAAGCTACACCCTTCCACAGCAAGTGCCCCAATCTGGCCAAAATAATGTTTTTTACAACATGTTCATAAATATTTTCTATTTATATTTGAAGGACTTGTGTCACTTCCATTAAAACTAATATCTGTGGTAACTCCTTCTTCATGAAAAACGTATTTTCAGCGCCTGTTGTCCATGAGAACATATACTGAACAGTTGCTATATACACCATGAGTGAGCTTCATGTCAGAAGTATGTTTTATCATCATCATCCTTCTTCATTTATCATCCTTCTGTAGAATTTGCTACCGATGTAATACCGGTATCCCTCACAAAAAAATGTTGTTGGAAAATAAAGATAAACGAAAGATGGATAAACTGGCCATATTACCTTATATATTTATATAATACCATATACCTTATATATTACCATAATAACGTTAGTTGCCTATTTAGACACTTTTACATGCTAAACCCCTGTTTATTATGTATACCCTGTATCTCTATTTGAAAGTAATACAGCTTGAGTAGGAGTGGTCCAGATGAGCCACTGAAACCGTTGTTTCAGTAATTGTTGCTATTTTAATTACAATATTAAATCCGTAATTGTTGCCTTTTTTATTCAAATTTACTATAATAGCTCACTAGAGCTCGCTATAAGTTGATCAATATGTAAAAGGAAAAATTAGAGGCCAATTTGTTCATTTCGGTAAGCGTCAGTGACATTCTCTGACGTCACATTGACGTCATATTAAATCAAGGATAAAATTCATATAATCACTCATATTGACTCTGGGGATTCGCTCTTGGCTTCAAAATGCGTGACGCATTAAGCCCAAACTCAATATTAAATAGACCAGCTGAAGATGCCTCACATAGCGTCATAGATCACGATGGTTACAGTATCGAGGCCATGGGTCACGGTTCGGATCCCACACGGTGAAAGACAGTGGAGACATATGTAGAATGCGCGCAAACCTCCTTCTGTCAATAACGGTCAGCATACGGCCTATTTCCAGTGGGGTCTCTGGCCGTGCACGTGGTGACTCCCGGAGTGGTAGATCCCGGCGGGCAGGATGGGGACGGCGTCTCCCTCTCCAACAGGATCTTCTTCATTGAAGGCAACCAGGAAGACCTTTGGCACCCGGCCCAAGCCAGACTGCCGCCCATCACTGGGAACTTCCAGGTGAACACGGGGGGGGGGGGGGTCATTTATCACCTGACAACCCATCCAGCTAGTGTGTACCTCATGACAACACACACGGCTAGTGTACCACATGACAACACGCACGGCTAGTGTACCACATGACAACACACCCAGCTGGTGTACCACATGACAACACACCCAGTCAGTGTACCACATGACAACACACCCAGTCAGTGTACCACATGACAACACACCCCGTCAGTGTACCACATGACAACACACCCAGATAGTGTACCACATGACAACACACCAAGCTAGTGTACCACATGACAACACACCCAGCTAGTGTACCACATGACAGCACACCAAGCTAGTGTACCACATGACAACACACCCACCTGGTGTACCACATGACAACACACCCAGCTAGTGTACCACATGACAACACACCCAGCTGGTGTACCACATGACAACACACCCAGTCAGTATGCCACATGACAACACACCCAGTCAGTGGGCCACATGACAACACACCCAGTCAGTGTACCACATGACAACACACCCAGTCAGTGTACCACATGACAACACACCCAGTCAGTGTACCACAGGACAACACACCCAGTCAGTGTACCACATGACAACACACCCAGTCAGTGTATCACATGACAACATATCCAGCTAGTGTACCATATGACAACACACCAAGCTAGTGTACCACATGACAACACCCCCAGCTAGTGTACCACATGACAACACACCAAGCTAGTGTACCACATGACAACGCACCCAGCTAGTGTACCACATGACAACACACCCAGTCAGTGTACCACATGACAACACACCCAGTCAGTGTACCACATGACAACACACCCGGCTAGTGTACCACATGACAACATACCCGGCTAGTGCACCACATGACAACACACCCAGATAGTGTACCACATGATAACACACCCAGTCAGTGTACCACATGACAACACACCCAGATAGTGTACCACATGACAACACATCCAGCTAGTTAACCACATGACAACACACCCAGTCAGTGTACCACATGACAACACACCCAGTCAGTGTACCACATGACAACACACCCAGTCACATGACAACACACCCAGTCAGTGAACCACATGACAACACACCCACCTGGTGTACCACATGACAACACACCCAGTCAGTGTACCACATGACAACACACCCAGTCAGTGTATCACATGACAACATACCCAGCTAGTGTACCACATGACATCACACCCGGCTAGTTAACCACATGACAACACACCCAGCTAGTGTACCACATGACAACACACCAAGCTAGTGTACCACATGACAACGCACCCAGCTAGTGTACCACATGACAACACACCCAGTCAGTGTGCCACATGACAACACACCCCGTCAGTGTATCACATGACAACATATCCAGCTAGTGTACCATATGACAACACACCAAGCTAGTGTACCACATGACAACACCCCCAGCTAGTGTACCACATGACAACACACCAAGCTAGTGTACCACATGACAACGCACCCAGCTAGTGTACCACATGACAACACACCCAGTCAGTGTGCCACATGACAACACACCCCGTCAGTGTATCACATGACAACACACCCAGCTAGTGTACCATATGACAACACACCAAGCTAGTGTACCACTCGACAACACCCCCAGCTAGTGTACCACTCGACAACACACCAAGCTAGTGTACCACATGACAGCACACCCAGTCAGTGTGCCACATGACAACACGCCCAGTCAGTGGGCCACATGACAACACACCCAGTCAGTGTACCACATGACAACACACCCAGTCAGTGTACCACATGACAACACACCCAGTCAGTGTACCACATGACAACACACCCCGTCAGTGTATCACATAACAACACACCCAGTCAGTGTACCACATGACAACACATCCAGTCAGTGTACCACATGACAACACACCCAGTCAGTGTACCACATGACAACACATCCAGTCAGTGTACCACATGACAACACA
Source organism: Arenicola marina (assembly GCA_964019135.1). Taxonomy (NCBI): domain Eukaryota; kingdom Metazoa; phylum Annelida; class Polychaeta; family Arenicolidae; genus Arenicola; species Arenicola marina. The sequence continues at coordinate 19,720,080 of OZ025248.1, read as the reverse complement.
CCCAGTCAGTGTACCACATGACAACACACCCAGCTAGTGTACCACATGACAGCACACCAAGCTAGTGTACCACATGACAGCACACCCAGTCAGTGTGCCACATGACAACACGCCCAGTCAGTGTACCACATGACAACACACCCAGTCAGTGTACCACATGACAACACACCCAGTCAGTTTACCACATGACAACACACCCAGTCAGTGTACCACATGACCACACACCCAGCGTACCACCCAGTTACATCGTCCCTTTAAGTGCGATATTTAACGTTTCAGATCATCTTTGTGGCTCGCCGATCCATGACATTCTTCAGCGACATCGCTGTAGATGACGTCAGCTTGGCTCCCTGCGTTACCATGGCAACCGATGCCACAGCGACCTTAAGCAGTAAGCGACGATATCAAAACATAATGACGCCAACACGGATTGAATTGGGGCCACAATGTAAATATCATACCTACTCTGTAATGCTTCATGTTTATCATGCACTGTGGCTGTATGTCATTGTCGATAGATACCTTGAATCGTGTGTGTTCGTTATATACCATTTGGATATATATTTGTATAGTACCAGCTAGGAAAGTCCCACCTTGTCCTCTGCTGGTACTCTCTTTTCATCCTCCTCACCATCCCCTGGCATTGTCATTTCCTCTTTATTCTCTTCTGGCGCTCTCATTTCTTCCTCACCCTCTCCTGGCGCTCTCATTTCCTCCGTGTCCCCCCCCACCCCCCCCCCCCCCCCCGATACTCCCATGTCCTCATTGTCCTATCCAGGCACTCCTCTCGACTCTCTCCTGACACTCTTTTTCCCTCCAAAATATTGACGTATACAATCGTTCAGTAAACAATCGCGAAAAAAGCCCGGTGCTATAGGCCCTAATGACTCGCCATACGTTGCCGAATAACAAACACCAGGCACAGCATTGGTAATTAAGGTAAGCCACCCATAATGAGCCTCGGCGATTTTGAGCAGACCTCGGTAAACATCGGCAAACATCGGCGGGCTGTAGCCCTGATATTTTAAGCAGTCTTAATGAAACAAAGCACGAATAAAACACAGCAAAAGAAGTGGTGACATAGGTAAAATAAATAGAACATCGTTGCTTCGGCAATTTAGAGAAGACCTCGGTAAACATCGACAAACATCGGCGGGTGTTAGTGAAAGGGGAATCCCTAACTCGTTACGTCATTCACAGGGAATCCTCAATTCGTGACGTCATTCACAGGGTATTTCCCCGAGAATGGCTCTTCGTGATAAATTCCGACAATTCAAGAAAAAAACGTGGAGAAAACGTGGAGAAAACGTGTAAATAGTTCAGAAAACATTCGTGTAGATCATAATTATATATAACCAGATTTATTAAAATGTGAGCACAAGGCGTAAATTACTGATAATTGGTGTGAAATAAGCTGCTCCAAAAAATATTTCTGAAATAGCATTTTCAAGTTTCAGGACGTGTTTCTCGGGAAATTTGCACGGCTACCTATATTTTTCTTTATTTTTATTACAAGAACTATGTTTTTAGAAGTTTTTAAACGTGGTTTGGTGTCAAGATTTTCATTTTTGATGAAATTATAGCCAATTTTGTGAAGGTAGTGATTTTAAATTTTGGCAAAAACGGTCCTGTTACGTTTTTTGTTGAAAGTACTACATATAAACACATATCCAAATGGTAAAGAACGAACACACACGATTCCAAGTATCTGTCGACAAGGAAATACAGCCCTAGTGCATGATAAAAATGATGCACTAGAGAGTTATTTGGTCTCGCTATAGCTTTTGTTTTAAGAAGAGTGCCCTTATAAGTAGGTGATAACTTTCTTAAGCTGTACACCCGACAAGTCTATCACATTAGAACGATAACTACAAATCTGCATCTAACCAAAAATCATTACGAGAATGTTCCCGCAGAAATGGAGCGGATTGATGAAATTTCAACCCTGACGCATGGACATTATACGTGTAGTTTATACAATTACAATGTTTTGTCCTTTGTGTCGTTGGTGCCAACAGCGGAGGTCACAGCGGTTGAACAGTTGAATTCCTCAACTATGCCTGCAGCAAAGGGAGTTGCGACAGAACAACGGACTTCCATGCCAGGTTATATAATATTATTAGGTAAACATTTGTTATTAATTGTAAAATAAGTGCAAATAATACTACGTCGAAATATCTATCGTTTCCATGAAAGTGGTAGAATAACATTTGCGTCATTAGCATCGCATACAAGGTATTTCATTCTTGTTCCTATCATTTTTCTTTCGCTTGAAATAGGTATATTTTCTTCTGTGACGTCATCTAAAGCAGTGGAAACCAGGGCCGCAGGGTGGATTTCCTCATCTACTGCTGCTTCCAAGTTAACGACAGGAGGACAGCTGTCAGTTACAATAGGTCTGCATACGCTTCTTGCTTTAAGTCTGTTGCAAAGTGTAAGCCCTGTTGTATCTCGTCTGGCTAAAAGGCAGGATAATGGATTTTTAGCTTGGTGTAAGGAAACAATTTTGCTCATCTAAACTGACCTTTTGGCATTCTGTTTGATATTGGTGGCAATATCGATTGAAATTGCCTTTATTCGCCCACGCTGTTTGCCTCATGGCGGATGCGCTAGATTTGGCCACCGCAGTGACGACTCCAGCCAGACTGGAACAGTCATCAATAATCAGTTATCCAATCACACGTAACTGAAGCATTGAAACAGGTTTACCCATCTGATGGGTCAGATGGTCAGTTATGTTTGTTACTTTTTGTCACGACTTCTTGCCACACCTGACCCAGACACCGTGGGGAGTACACTCGAGCAGCCCATGCCAGTCATGATGCCCTCACGGCTTCTGATGAACGGTAACGTTATGACAAGCTGAATCCACAGACCAAACCTTTATATGTGTGTGGTATGCACTTTCGAGAAGGAAGCTTTATGTGATTAGACGTCTGAAGTAACCTTGCCCTCCTCTCCCAGGTGTCCGGGAGTCCAGTACAGCGGGCGGCCTCCCCGCTGGTGTCCGGGAGTCCAGTACAGCAGGCGGCCTCCCCCCTAGTGTCCGTGAGTCCACTACAGCGGGCGGCCTCCCCCCTGGTGTCCGGGAGTCCAGTAAAGCGGGCGGCCTCCCCCCTGGTGTCCGGGAGTCCAGTACAGCGGGCGGCCTCCCCCCTGGTGTCCGGGAGTCCAGTACAGCGGGCGGCCTCCCCCCTGGTGTCCGTGAGTCCAGTACAGCGGGCGGCCTCCCCGCTGGTGTCCGTGAGTCCACTACAGCGGGCGGCCTTTCCCCTGGTGTCCGGGAGTCCAGTAAAGCGGGCGGCCTCCCCCCTGGTGTCCGGGAGTCCAATACAGCGGGCGGCCTACCCCCTGGTGTCCGTGAGTCCAGTACAGCAGGCGGCCTCCCCCCTGGTGTCCGGGGGTCCAGTACAGCAGGCGGCCTCCCCCCTGGTGTCCGTGAGTCCAGTACAGCGGGCGGCCTCCCCCCTGGTGTCCGGGAGTCCAATACAGCGGGCGGCCTACCCCCTGGTGTCCGTGAGTCCAGTACAGCAGGCGGCCTCCCCCTTGGTGTTCGGAAGTCCAATACAGCGGGCGGCCTACCCCCTGGTGTCCGTGAGTCCAGTACAGCAAGCGGCCTCCCCCCTGGTGTCGAATCCTACAAAGACCAGGTCAGACGTCGGCCCTCACTTCCAGTTGACCCGCCCAATGTGTCGACTTTCGGTCAGCCAGAGAGGGCAACTCTGACTACTGAGCCGACGGGGCGCCAGGAGTTGGCGACCACGGACGTGTCGCTCGACACAACCCCTCACCGGAACATGGCCAGGACTGTAAGTCTTGTGGCGCTCGGCGTGGCGGCCGCTGTGGCTGTCGTCGTGGGCGCGGGGTGCCTGATCCGTAGCCGTATCCACCGGCAGCAGGAGCTGCGCCACAAGGACGAGGAACTGGCGGAAGTGGCGTTCTGCACTCCCTACGTGGAGGACTGACGCTCAGGATAACCACAACGACCTTTGTAAATGAGGGGAAGGTATTCAGAAGAGAAGTTGGGTCTTGATCAACCTTATTAATGGTTCCATTTGCGGCATCAGAGGATATGCTGGTTGTCTGCATCAACATGGCCGTGATACATAGGAGTGGTATGTGAGCAATGCAAAATCCTAACTTCGTCCAAAAGACCTTTCGGGTATTAACTTGAGGCCGCTATAGAGTATCTGGCCACTGCATTGAGATCGGTATAGAGTGTCCGGCAACTACGTTGAGACTCCGAATATATAGATAATGTATATATCATTTTTAATTTAAAAATGAGGAAATATTTTTATTCAGAAAATAAATAAGTGGCCACCCCTGCCAAAGATCGGCGAGCGTCTTGGCGAATGACCGTTATGTATTGTCTGCGATTTATGTTCGATCTTCGTGTGTAAAATATTCGTATGTATGTTTTACTGGTTTCTCATCATTAGCAAATTGTATGTCCTTCTTGTTCCAATCGACCGAATTTGATATTCTTTGCAACCACCCTACATGTTTTTTAAGCAAAGAACACATGTCTTTAAATGTATCAATATCTCACTAATTTGTCCACTAAATATTAAAGAAACACCCCGACGTGATCATTGCAATGGGTCCATCAGAATAAACTTATTTTTTCATCTGAGCGTCTGAGTGGGTGTTTGTGGCAAGTAAAAGGTTGATCGATGTGTTGTCAAATGGGGACAATAAAGTGAACGATGAAGATGGCGTTCTCCAATGAAGGAAACTGAGATGATGGGGTACGACACGAAAATTGCGATGAAGATGCGATGCGACAATAAATGGGGCGATGAAGACGGGGTACGACAATAAATAGGGCGATGAAGATGGGGTACGACAATAAATGGGGCGATGAAGACGGGGTACGACAATAAATGGGGCGATGAAGACGGGGTACGACAATAAATAGGGCGATGAAGACGGGGTACGACAATAAATGGGGAGATGAAGACGGGGTACGACAATAAATGGGGCGATGAAGACGGGGTACGACAATAAATGGGGCGATGAAGATGGGCTACGATAATAAATGGGGCAATGAAGACGGGGTACGACAATAAATGGGGCGATGAAGACGGGGTACGACAATAAATGGGGCGATGAAGACGGGGTACGACAATAAATGGGGCGATGAAGATGGGGTACGACAATAAAGGGGGCTATGAAGATAGGGTACGACAATAAATGGGGCGATGAAGACGGGATACGACAATAAATGGGGCGATGAAGACTGGGTACGACAATAAATGGGGCGGTGAAGACGGGGTACGATAATAAATGGGGCGATGAAGATGGGGTACGACAATAAATGGGGCGATGAAGATGGGGTACGACAATAAATGGGGTGATGAAGATGGGGTACGACAATAAATGGGGCGATAAAGATGGGGGTACGAAAATAAATGGGGCGATGAAGACGGGGTACGACAATAAATGGGGCGATGAAGATGGCGTACGACAATAAATGGGGCGATGAAGACGGAGTACGACAACAAAGAGAATGTTGATGATTGGGTTCGAAAAGACAGAGAAAGGGGCGATGTGGATGGGGTACAGCAAACCAAGGAACGATGAATATGGTGAACGCTAATAAGAGGAACGATGAAGTTGGGAAACGACAGGCTAGGGTACGAGGAAGTCGGGATACGACAAGCCAGGTTACGAGAAAGATGGGATACGACAGGCCAGGGTACGAGGAAGTCGGGATACGACAAGCCAGGTTACGAGAAAGATGGGATACGACAGGCCAGGGTACGAGGAAGTCGGGATACGACAGGTCAGGTTACGAGAAAGATGGGATACGACAGGCCAGGGTACGAGGAAGTCGGGATACGACAGGCCAGGTTACGAGAAAGATGGGATACGACAGGCCAGGGTACGAGGAAGTCGGGATAAGACAGGACAGGTTACGAGAAAGATGGGATACGACAGGCCAGGGTACTAGGAAGTCGGGATACGACAAGCCAGGTTACGAGAAAGATGGGATACGACAAGCCAGGGTACGAGGAACATGGGATACGACAGGCCAGGGTACGAGGAACATGGAATAGGATAGGCCAGGGTACGAGAAAGATGGGATACGACAGGCCAGGATAAGAGGAAGTCGGGATACGACAAGCCAGGTTACGAGAAAGATGGGATACGACAGGCCAGGGTACGAGAAAGTCGGGATACGACAAGCCAGGTTACGAGAAAGATGGGATACGACAGGCCAGGGTACGAGGAACATGGGATACGACAGGCCAGGGTACGAGGAACATGGGATACGACAGGCCAGGGTACGAGGAACATGGGACACGACAGGCCAGGGTACGAGGAACATGGGATAGGACAGGCCAGGGTACGAGGAACATGGGATACGACAGGCCAGGGTACGAGGAACACGGGATTCGACAGGCTAGGGTACGAGGAACATGGGACACGACAGGCCAGGGGACGAGGAACATGGGGCCAGGGTACGAGGAACATGGGATACGATAGGCCAGGGTACGAGAAACATGGGATACGACAGGCCAGGGTACGAGGAACATGGGATACGACAGGCCACGGTACGAGGAACATGGGATTCGACAGGCCAGGGTACGAGGAACATGGGATTCGACAGGCCAGGGTACGAGGAACATGGGATACGACAGGCCAGGGTTCGAGGAATATGGGGCCAGGGTACGAGGAACATGGGATACGATAGGCCAGGGTACGAGAAACATGGGATACGACAGGCCAGGGTACGAAGAACATGGGATTCGACAGGCCAGGGCACGAGGAGTGGGATACGACAGGCCAGGGTACGAGGAACATGGGATGCGACAGGCCAGGGTACGAGGGGCATGGGATACGACAGGCCAGGGTACGAGGCACATGGGATACGACAGGCCAGGGTACGAGGAACATGGGATACGACAGGCCAGGGTACGAGGAACATGGGATACGACAGGCCAGGGTACGAGGAACATGGGGCCAGGGTACGAGGAACAAGGGATACGATAGGCCAGGGTACGAGGAACATGGGATACGACAAGCCAGGGTACGAGGAACATGGGATACGATAGGCCAGGGTACGAGGAACGTGGGATACGACAGGCCAGGGTACGAGGAACATGGGATACGATAGGCCAGGGTACGAGGAACATGGGATACGACAGGCCAGGGTAAGAGGAAGTCGGGATACGACAAGCCAGGTTACGAGAAAGATGGGATACGACAGGCCAGGGTACGAGGAATTCGGGATACGACAGGCCAGGGTACGAGAAACATGGGATACGACAGGCCAGGGTACGAGGAACATGGGATACGACAGGCCAGGGTACGAGGAATTTGGGATACGACAGGCCAGGGTACGAGGAACATGGGATTCGACAGGCCAGGGTACGAGGAACATGGGATACGACAGGCCAGGGTACGAGGAACATGGGGCCAGGGTACGAGGAACATGGGATACGACAGGCCAGGGTACGAGGAACATGGGATACGACAGGCCAGGGTACGAGGAACATGGGATACGACAGGCCAGGGTACGAGGAACATGGGATACGACAGGCCAGGGTACGAGAAAGATGGGATACGACAGGCCAGGGTACGAGGAACACGGGATACGACCGCGTCAGGTACGAGGAACATGGGATTCGATAGGCCAGGGTACGAGGAACATGGGATACGACAGGCCAGGGTACGAGGAACATGGGGCCAGGGTACGAGGAACATGGGGCCAGGGTACGAGGAACATAGGATACGACCGGCCAGGGTAGGACAAATATGGGATACGACAGGCCAGGGTACGAGGAACATGGGATACGACAAGCCAGGGTACGAGGAACATGGGATACGACAGGCCAGGGTACGAGGAACATGGGACACGACAGGCCAGGGTACGCGGAACATGGGATACGACAGGCCACGGTACGAGGAACATGGGATACGACAGGCCAGGGTACGAGGAACATGGGATACGACAGGCCAGGGTACGAGGAACATGGGATACGACAGGCCAGGGTACGAGGAACATGGGATACGACAGGCCAGGGTACGAGGAACATGGGATACGACAGGCCAGGGTACGAGGAACATGGGATACGACAGGCCAGGGTACGAGGAACATGGGATACGACAGGCCAGGGTACTAGGAACATGGGATACGACAAGCCAGGGTACGAGGAACATGGGATACGACAGGCCAGGGTACGAGGAACATGGGATACGACAGGCCAGGGTACGAGGAACATGGGATACGACAGGCCAGGGTACGAGGAACATGGGATACGACAAGCCAGGGTACGAGGAACATGGGATACGACAGGCCAGGGTACGAGGAACATGGGATACGACAGGCCAGGGTACGAGGAACATGGGACACGACAGGCCAGGGGACGAGGAACATGGGACACGACAGGCCAGGGTACGAGGAACATGGCATACGACAGGCCAGGGTACGAGGAACATGGGATACGACAGGCCAGGGTACGAGGAACATTGGATACGACAGGCCAGGGTACGACAAATATGGGATACGACAGGCCAGGGTACGAGGAACATGGGATACGACAAGCCAGGGTACGAGGAACATGGGATACGACAGGCCAGGGGACGAGGAACATGGCATACGACAGGCCAGGGTACGAGGAACATGGGATACGACAGGCCAGGGTACGAGGAACATTGGATACGACAGGCCAGGGTACGACAAATATAGGATACGACAGGCCAGGGTACGAGGAACATGGGATACGACAAGCCAGGGTACGAGGAACATGGGATACGACAGGCCAGGGGACGAGGAACATGGCATACGACAGGCCAGGGTACGAGGAACATGGGATACGACAGGCCAGGGTACGAGGAACATTGGATACGACAGGCCAGGGTACGACAAATATGGGATACGACAGGCCAGGGTACGAGGAACATGGGATACGACAAGCCAGGGTACGAGGTACATGGGATACGACAAGCCAGGGTACGAGGAACATGGGATACGACAGGCCAGGGTACGAGGAACATGGGATACGACAAGCCAGGGTACGAGGAACATGGGATACGACAGGCCAGGGTACGAGGAACATAGGATACGACAGGCCAGGGTACGACAAATATGGGATACGACAGGCCAGGGTACGAGGAACATGGGATACGACAAGTCAGGGTACGAGGAACATGGGATACGACAGGCCAAAGTACGAGGAACATGGGACACGACAGGCCAGGGTACGAGGAACATGGGATACGACAGGCCACGGTACGAGGAACATGGGATACGACAGGCCAGGGTACGAGGAACATGGGATACGACAAGCCAGGGTACGAGGAACATGGGATGCGACAGGCCAGGGTACGAGGAACATGGGATACGACAGGCCAGGGTACTAGGAACACGGGATACGACAGGCCAGGGTACGAGGAACATGGGATACGACAAGCCAGGGTACGAGGAACATGGGATACGACAGGCCATGGTACGAGGAACATGGGATACGACAAGCCAGGGTTCGAGGAACATGGGATACGACAGGCCAGGGTACGAGGAACATGGGATACGACAGGCCAGGGTACGAGGAACATGGGATCCGACAGGCCAGGGTACGAGGAACATGGGACACGACAGGCCAGGGGACGAGGAACATGGGATACGACAGGCCAGGGTACGAGGAACATGGGATACGACAGGCCAGGGTACGAGGAACATGGGATACGACAGGCCAGGGTACGAGGAACATGGGATCCGACAGGCCAGGGTACGAGGAACATGGGACACGACAGGCCAGGGTACGAGGAACATGGCATACGACAGGCCAGGATACGAGGAACATGGGATACGACAGGCTAGGTTACGATGAAGATGGGTTACGACGAAGAAAGAGTACCAAAAGACGATCGGTGCGATGAATATTGCGCACGGTAAAAAATCGTGCGATTAGAATGGGATAAGACAAAAAAGGGGGCGAGTATAATGGGGTGCGACAAGTAAGAGTGCGAGTATAATGGGGTGCGACAAGTAAGGGATGCGAGTATAATGGGGTGCGACAAGTAAGGGGTGCGAGTATAATGGGGTGCGACAAGTAAGGGGTGCGAGTATAATGGGGTGCGACAAGTAAGGGGTGCGAGTATAATGGGGTGCGACAAGTAAGGGGTGCGAGTATAATGGGGTGCGACAAGTAAGGGGTGCGAGTATAATGAGGTGCGACAAGTAAGGGTGCGAGTATAATGGGGTGCGACAAGTAAAAGGTGCGGGTATAATGGGGTGCGACAAGTAAGTGGTGTGAGTATAATGGGGTGCGACAAGTAAGGGGTGCGAGTATAATGGGGTGCGACAAGTAAGGGATGCGAGTATAATGGGGTGCGACAAGTAAGGGGTGCGAGTATAATGGGGTGCGACAAGTAAGGGGTGCGAGTATAATGGGGTGCGACAAGTAAGGGGTGCGAGTATAATGGGGTGCGACAAGTAAGGGGTGCGAGTATAATGGGGTGCGAGTATAATGGGGTGCGACAAGTAAGGGTACGAGTATAATGGGGTGCGACAAGTAAGGGTGCGAGTATAATGGGGTGCGACAAGTAAGGGGTGCGAGTATAATGGGGTGCGACAAGTAAGGGGTGCGAGTATAATGGGGTGCGACAAGTAAGGGGTGCGAGTATAATGAGGTGCGACAAGTAAGGGTGCGCGTATAATGGGGTGCGACAAGTAAGGGGTGCGGGTATAATGGGGTGCGACAAGTAAGTGGTGTGAGTATAATGGGGTGCGACAAGTAAGGGTGCGAGTATAATGGGGTGCGACAAGTAAGGGTGCGAGTATAATGGGGTGCGACAAGTAAGGGGTGCGAGTATAATGGGATGCGACAAGTAAGGTTGCGATTAGAATGGATCAGACAGAAAAGGGTGCGAGTATAATGGGGTGCGACAAGTAAGTGGTGCGAGTATAATGGGGTGCGACAAGTAAGGGGTGCGAGTATAATGGGGTGCGACAAGTAAGTGGTGCGAGTATAATGGGGTGCGACAAGTAAGGGGTGCGAGTATAATGGGGTGCGACAAGTAAGTGGTGCGAGTATAATGGGGTGCGACAAGTAAGGGGTGCGAGTATAATGGGGTGCGACAAGTAAGGGGTGCGAGTATAATGGGGTGCGACAAGTAAGGGGTGCGAGTATAATGGGGTGCGAGAAGTAAGTGGTGTGAGTATAATGGGGTGCGACAAGTAAGGGTGCGAGTATAATGGGGTGCGACAAGTAAGGGTGCGAGTATAATGGGGTGCGACAAGTAAGGGGTGCGAGTATAATGGGATGCGACAAGTAAGGTTGCGATTATAATGGGATCAGACAGAAAAGGGTGCGAGTATAATGGGGTGCGACAAGTAAGTGGTGCGAGTATAATGGGGTGCGACAAGTAAGGGGTGCGAGTATAATGGGGTGCGACAAGTAAGTGGTGCGAGTATAATGGGGTGCGACAAGTAAGGGGTGCGAGTATAATGGGGTGCGACAAGTAAGGGGTGCGAGTATAATGGGGTGCGACAAGTAAGGGGTGCGAGTATAATGGGGTGCGACAAGTATCAATCAATCAATCAATTCTTTATTTGGTCTACGACATGTTAATACACGCGTGTTGCCATGCAACGAGAACACAGAAACAGAACATTTTACACACGTTGTTTCATGGCTACGTCGATAAATTTACCGACCGCAAACAGTGCCGCAGGGTGATCGCTTGAGAGCAGGTCATTTAAGCCTTTATGTCCCTCCCCACTAAAGGATTCCCCAACCCCATAATTTCGGTTTTAAGTATTTTTCTATGCTTAGAGAATTTTTCGCAATGCAACATAAAATGAATCTCATCTTCCACACACCCAGATGTACACTGTCTACATACACGTTCTGTGGCAGGTACTGGTATTGGCTTATTGTATCGGCCGAGCTCGATTTCGAGTTGGTGGCTTGATAGTCTGAGTCTGGCAAACCACCGTTGATATTTCTTAGGTAGTCCAGCACCGAGATAAGGTTCCATGTTGTAATTAGATTTTAAGGTTGCATATGTTCGTAATTTATTACCCCCTCCCGATGTGCCAGTGCTCGATCTTAAAGTTTTCCAGAATTGTGTTTTATACTCCTCTTCCAGCTTGTTTTGAATATGGGAGAACATGCGTGTGCTACCGTCTCCCCATCTCTTATCCAAACAGTTATGTACCCCAGCCTTAGATAATATACATTTAATAGCAGACGCTAAGGTGTGAGTCCCATTTCCATCACAGTCCATTTCCGTTTTAAATGCTGCGCGGAGTATTTTGTTTTTACTGGTCAAGATATGGTCCCAAAAGCGAACGGTTTGTGTCATGACATAAATTAATAAGGGGTATTGCCCTAGTTCGGCATAGGCCCCGATGTTGGATGCATTTCGCGGTACCTGTAGGAGGCTCTTGCAAAACTTGGTCAGTAATTGTTCGGCATTACATTGTGTCATTTTGTTAAAGACATCTGATGATGTTACGAGTTCCTGCACCCATACTGGACAGCCGTAAGTGGCGATAGGCCTGATCATACTATTAAAAAGAGATAGATGGACCTGTGGTTCGAGTATATTACATGAGAACAGTGAGCTTCTTAAATTAAACATAGCCTTCGATGCCTTTTGGACTAGTACCTTCATAGCAAGTTTGAATGATCCTGATTTTGTAAAAGTAACACCTAAATATGTGTAATTGTCCACTTGTTCTAAGTGAAGACCTTTGAGATAAAACGTCACCTCGCGTGCCCGTAGGCCGCCCTTCTGAAATATCAAAATTTTAGTTTTATCAGTATTTATCGTCATGCCCCATCTGTCACAAAAGGTACCTAAGCATCTCAAAGCATTTTGTAGACCGGTGGGAGATTTTGATATAAGGAGTAAGTCATCAGCATACAACAGACATTCAATGGAAAGGTCTTGTAACCGTACAGGATCAATGTTCGTATTTTTTAAATTGTCAACCAAATCATCGATAAATACGTTGAAGAGAGTTGGGCTCAGCGAATCTCCCTGTTTGATGCCAATATTAGTCTTATATGCCTCTGTTATGCCGGCGGAGAGCTTTACACTGTCCTGGGTTGTCATATACATGTTTTTAATGATGGAATAAAAGTTTCCGCCAACTCCGACACGAAGTAGTTTTAAGAAAAGGTTGTTTCTCGGCACACTGTCGAAAGCTTTTCTAAAATCGACGAAACAGCAATATAGTTTTCTTTTATTATGCTGTACGTATTTATTTATTACGCTTTTTAGAGTGCATATGTGATCTGTCGTGCTAAAGCCTTTACGAAAAGCTGCTTGGTTGTTACTTATTATGCCACGTTGTTCTAGATAGTTGCTTAATCGGTTGTTTAAGACACTATTAAAAACTTTTCCCAGGCAACTCGAGATGGTTATTCCTCTGTAGTTGTTACAGCTCTTGGGGTCTCCTTTTTTAAATATAGGCACCTGGTACCCAATATTCCATTCAGTGGGGTAAGACCCAGACATAAAGATATGGTTAAAGAGTTTTGTTAAGCTCGGCAGTATAATACCACTGGCGCATTTAAGCATCTCATTTGCAATCATATCGGCGCCGACTGATTTGTTGTTCTTAAGTTTCTTAATAACGTCCTTAATTTCCTTTATGGTAATAGGAACGTCCAGCATTAAGTGTTTTGAATTGAATGTTTGACCCTCCCTGTTATGAAGTTCGTCTTGCAGATCAGGGTGCATTTTGCGGGCGTTACCCTTATTTCCAAGATCCCGAAAGTGGTTGTACCACTGTTCGCTTGTAATGTCTTCGCTTACCTTGTAGGCCCCATCACTCGATAGTTCTTTAAGTTTGTCGAGGGTTTTCCAGAAGGCCTTGGTATCAGATTTTTCAAGTGTAAGTAGTTTTTGGAGTAACCCGTTTTTGTAATTATTTTGGCTATATTTAATGAGCTTTTTATATTCATTGCATTTTCGGTAGTACCTATCCCTGAGTTCCCTATGAAAAGGGTCTGCTTCAAATCGCCTTTTTAGTTTGCGCATCTCAGTTCTAGAAGTGTAGCAGGCTCTGTCAAACCACTTATGTTTGGGAGATTGTTTATTTTTGTTAAGTATCTTCTTTGGGGCTTTCAGCTTTAGGCTGGTTTGAGCTGCCAGTTTTATTATCTGATTGAAATCTTGCAGCATTTGTTCATTTCCAGCCTGATTTACGTGATATGACGTGTTTAGATATCGTGCATGTTGTTCTGCAGCGTCTCCGCTTAACATCGACATACAAAAACGTTCAGCACTGTCTGGACCCCAGTAATATTTACCGTGATGCGGTTTTAGTGAGTCGTGTATAGCACCCATCGGCTGTGAGTAGGTTTTGTTGCCCTTAAATGTAGTTTCAATGAGTGCATGGTCCGAGAGATGCAAATTAATTTTTACTCTAAAGGTCTTGACCTTTTTGGCAATATCTTTACTGGCTAGTATGTAATCGACTGCACTGGCACCGTTGTGTTTGAAAGAGGTATAGAAACCTATCGAATCGCCGATATATCGACCATTTAGAATCCGTAGCTGAGAAGATGTACACAGGTCAATCAGGTTTCGACCAAATGTGTTCACCTTTTCGTCACAGTTGCTTCTGGGCACTTCGCTGTCTTCAGCATAGTCTGCTGGTAATGGTAGGCCTTGTGATGTGTCGTAAGTTATATAGTCTGCTAATAAGCCAGTTCTGCTATTAAAATCACCCATTAGAATAATATCCCCCAAACTGCTATATCTGGCAGAGTCCCATTCAATCTTATCAAAGATACTTGTATCTGCAGTGGGTTTGGCGTATGCCAGGCAAATAAATATATCGGTTTCATGCCCGACCGACGCGCCTCGTATTTTGACCCACATAATATCTTCGTGGTCAGCCCCTAGGAAGGTGACATCTTGGCTGTACTCGGTTTTGTAGTAGAAAATCAGCCCTCCGGATAGTCTACCTTTTTTTTTCTGCTTTGGCCTGTGCTTACAGACATGCGCATACCCTGGCAGTTTGACTTTGGAATGGGACGTCGTCCATGTTTCTACTAGCCCTACAAAGTCATAATTGGTTAACAAACTTAGCATGTCATCTTTAGTTGGACCACATGCTCTGATCTTTTTACACAAACCATTAATATTCCAGCAGGCAAGTTTAATACGTTTAGACATGAGTCTCGCTTCTAATTTGTGAGAGGAAGACAGGCGCCAAAAGATAAACCTCTTCTATGGGGCGTTTTAGAAAGGGTTATGAGCCCTGCATGTGCTGGTCTCTGTATAGTTTAGCGAGACTTTGACCTTACCTTATTAACGTCTAGTTTAACATGAGTTCTAACCTTACCTTATTAACGTCTGGTTTAACATGAGTTACCTTACCTTGTAGCGAATTGTACAGTTTATCCAGAACGAGAAAATTGTTGAGGTAACATATACCTTAAATAAACACAGTTATGATTGCTTCTTCGTACGGAGTCTGCTGTGGTTAGTCATATAGCAGTTCATGGCAGAAACTCGCGCACTACGTTGGTCAGGGCTTCCACGAAGGCCTGCTGGCGCTGTTCCCTAGGCCCTCGCCACTCCCGCGCTGGGTCTCTCGTGCGATCAGCGTCGGAGGCCAAGCCGGTTACGTCACCTGGGCCATGCTGGATGTTGTCCAGACCGGGGGAACCGGTGCCTTGCGTGCGCCAGCGGTTCGGTCCATGCGGATAGCTGCTTACTGGTGGGGTCGGGTTGTACATATGTTGTGCACTTGGAGTAGCCGACGGTGAGTACCAGGTGTGAGGGGTAAACTGTGCGGCGGGGTAAGGCTGTTGCATACAGTTATCCGGACTTGGGCTATGGGCAGCGTTATCACTAAGATGAGGATGAGGTTGGCTTTGGTCAGCCTGAGGGGTCCAAGGAGACGGCCCGTTGGTGGGCTGCCCGAATCTTTGCCCCCGCGGGTGAGAGTAGCTGGCACCTTCGTGCTGGCTGTTCTGCTGGTGAACGTGGTTAAGAGGCTTGGCTACTTCCTGGTGCTGCCGCGAAAAGCCGCTGGCTGGGTGCCCGTGGCTTTGCACCCACTGGTGAGAGAAGCTGGCACCTTCGTGCTCGGCGTTCTGCCAGTGACCGGGGGTGGGGTGATGGGCTACCTCCGTGGGGTCCCGGCGGAGGTCTTGCAGATGGCCCCCTTGATTGGGGCTTTCTTGACGTACCCCTTGAGGTTGTCCCTCCTGATGGAGTGTGCCCTGAAGTGCGCGCTGGGGTAGGTTCCCCTGGTTGAATGCTTCAGTCGCCTGGGAGGCCTGTGTGGTGTGATTGACTGATGGGCTAGGGTGCGGGTGCGAGTATAATGGGGTGCGACAAGTAAGGGGTGCGAGTATAATGGGGTGCGACAAGTAAGGGGTGCGAGTATAATGGGGTGCGACAAGTAATTGGTGCGAATAGAATGGGGTGCGACAAGTAAGGGGTGGGGGTATAATGGGGTGCGACAAGTAAGGGGTGGGGGTATAATGGGGTGCGACAAGTAAGGGGTGGGGGTATAATGGGGTGCGACAAGTAAGGGGTGCGGTTATAATGGGGTGCGACAAGTAAGGGTGCGAGTATAATGGGGTGCGACAAGTACGGGTGCGAGTATAATGGGGTGCGACAAGTAAGGGGTGCGAGTATAATGGGGTGCGACAAGTAAGGGGTGCGGTTATAATGGGGTGCGACAAGTAAGGGTGCGAGTATAATGGGGTGCGACAAGTAAGGGGTGCGAGTATAATGGGGTGCGACAA
Organism: Arenicola marina; assembly: GCA_964019135.1. Taxonomy (NCBI): domain Eukaryota; kingdom Metazoa; phylum Annelida; class Polychaeta; family Arenicolidae; genus Arenicola; species Arenicola marina. The sequence continues at coordinate 19,703,347 of OZ025248.1, read as the reverse complement.
GTAAGGGGTGCGAGTATAATGGGGTGCGACGAGTAAGGGGTGCGAATAGAATGGGGTGCGACAAGTAAGGGGTGCGAGTATAATGGGGTGCGACAAGTAAGGGGTGCGAGTATAATGGGGTGCGACAAGTAAGGGGTGCGAATAGAATGGGGTGCGACAAGTAAGGGGTGGGGGTATAATGGGGTGCGACAAGTAAGGGATGGGGGTATAATGGGGTGCGACAAGTAAGGGGTGGGGGTATAATGGGGTGCGACAAGTAAGGGGTGCGGTTATAATGGGGTGCGACAAGTAAGGGTGCGAGTATAATGGGGTGCGACAAGTAAGGGTGCGAGTATAATGGGGTGCGACAAGTAAGGGGTGCGAGTATAATGGGGTGCGACAAGTAAGGGGTGCGGCTATAATGTGGTGCGACAAGTAAGGGTGCGAGTATAATGGGGTGCGACAAGTAAGGGGTACGAGTATAATGGGGTGCGACAAGTAAGGGGTGCGAGTATAATGGGGTGCGACAAGTAAGGGGTGCGAGTATAATGGGGTGCGACAAGTAAGGGGTGCGAGTATAATGGGGTGCGACAAGTAAGGGGTGCGAATAGAATGGGGTGCGACAAGTAAGGGTGGGGGTATAATGGGGTGCGACAAGTAAGGGGTGGGGGTATAATGGGGTGCGACAAGTAAGGGGTGCGGTTATAATGGGGTGCGACAAGTAAGGGTGCGAGTATAATGGGGTGCGACAAGTAAGGGATGCGAGTATAATGGGGTGCGACAAGTAAGTGGTGCGAGTATAATGGGGTGCGACAAGTAAGGGGTGCGAGTATAATGGGGTGCGACAAGTAAGGGGTGGGGGTATAATGGGGTGCGACAAGTAAGGGGTGCGAGTATAATGGGGTGCGACAAGTAAGGGTGCGAGTATAATGGGGTGCGACAAGTAAGGGGTGCGAGTATAATGGGGTGCGACAAGTAAGGGGTGCGAGTATAATGGGGTGCGACAAGTAAGGGGTGCGAGTATAATGGGGTGCGACAAGTAAGGGTGCGAATAGAATGGGGTGCGACAAGTAAGGGGTGCGAGTATAATGGGGTGCGACAAGTAAGGGGTGCGAGTATAATGGGGTACGACAAGTAAAGGGTGCGAGTATAATGGGGTGCGACAAGTAAGGGGTGCGAGTATAATGGGGTGCGACAAGTAAGGGGTGCGAGTATAATGGGGTGCGACAAGTAAGGGTGCGAGTATAATGGGGTGCGACAAGTAAGGGGTGAGAGTATAATGGGGTGCGACAAGTAAGGGGTGCGAGTATAATGGGGTGCGACAAGCAAGGGGTGCGAGTATAATGGGGTGCGACAAGTAAGGGGTGCGAGTATAATGGTGTGCGACAAGTAAGGGGTGCGAGTATAATGGGGTGCGACAAGTAAGGGGTGCGAGTCTAATGGGGTGCGACAAGTAAGGGGTGCGAGTGTAATGGGGTGCGACAAGTAAGGGGTGCGAGTATAATGGGGTGCGACAAGTAAGGGGTGCGAGTATAATGGGGTGCGACAAGCAAGGGGTGCGAGTATAATGGGGTGCGACAAGTAAGGGGTGGGGGTATAATGGGGTGCGACAAGTAAGGGGTGCGAGTATAATGGGGCGCGACAAGTAAGGGGTGCGAGTATAATGGGGTGCGACAAGCAAGGGGTGCGAGTATAATGGGGTGCGACAAGTAAGGGGTGCGAGTATAATGGGGTGCGACAAGTAAGAGGTGCGAGTATAATGGGGTGCGACAAGTAAGGGGTGCGAGTATAATGGGGTGCGACAAGTAAGGGGTGCGAGTATAATGGGGTGCGACAAGTAAGGGGTGCGAGTATAATGGGGTGCGACAAGTAAGGGGGGTGGTAACGATTGGGTGGGATATGATAAGAGTAAAGCACGACAAGAGCGCGAGCAGGATATGGTACGATAATAACCGTTAAATCCTCTGTTGTGGTTCTACTAGGATACCGGAGATAGCTTGGTCCCTGGCATACTCCCCTGGGGGTGGCAACTCCTACACAAAATATGTGGGTCACCTCCCCCCCCCCCCTGCCCCCTACCTCCTCCCCAGGGTACGTTCCGGCCCGTGCTAGAAGCCCTAGTGACGACGCCCCAGCGCGTGACATTTGCGTGTCATGTGACGTCAAGCATGTACCTCACCACTCGCCGGGAACCTGAGAGACATGCTGGAAGCAGTCATTGACTACAAGTCAACAGCCACTCTGTTGATGACCCCGCCACACAGCTAATAGGGTAACGTGTGTCCTTATCTCACACGCCAAGCCACCCAAGGACTCAGACAAGTTTCTTTTCATTCATGTCGTGATCTCTTTCTTCGAATGATTATTTTTTCTACACTCCCCGCTCCCTCCCATGGTAGTATACCATGGTGGTATCCCATGGTCGTATCCCATGGTCGTATCCCATTGTCGTATCTCATGGTCGTATCCCAGGGTCGTATCCCATGGTCGTATCCCAGGGTCGTATCCCAGGGTCGTATCCCATGGTCGTATCTCATGGTCGTATCCCAGGGTCGTATCCCAGGGTCGTATCTCATGGTCGTATGACATGGTTGTATTTCATTGTCATATCCCATGTTCGTACCTCATGGTCGTATCTCATGGTCGCATCCCATTGTCGTATCCCATTGTCGTATCCCATGGTCGTATCCCATGGTCGTATGACATGGCCGTATCCCAGGGTCGAATCCTATGGTCGTATCCAATGGTCTTTTCTCATAGTCGTATCCCATGGTCGAATCCTATGGTCGTATCCAATGGTCGTTTCTCATGGTCGTATCCCATGGTCGTATCCCATGGTCGTATCCCATGGTCGTATCCCATGGTCGTATCCCATGGTCGTATGACATGGCCGTATCCCAGGGTCGAATCCTATGGTCGTATCCAATGGTCTTTTCTCATAGTCGTATCCCATGGTCGAATCCTATGGTCGTATCCAATGGTCGTTTCTCATGGTCGTATCCCATGGTCGTATCCCATGGTCGTATCCCATGGTCGTATCCCATTTTCGTATCCCATTGTCGTATTCCATGGGCGTATCCAGATCAAATTTAAATCGCGTTTTTTTGGAGGATAGTTATACTTAATTAGACTTAAACTGTTGAAACAGATAGAAGCGACGTTTCGCAACGTAATTCAAACTTAAAGAAATTAGTTTCCATAAAACTATTTATGTTTTGCCAGGTGAACTTTAATATTATGAAAAGTAGTCTAACGTCTGACACACGTGGGTGGAATGAACTTGGCCATTGAGCAAGTGAAAAACTGTGAGAGACCTGGCTCAAAACCTTAATATTCGCGCAACGGTATCGCATATCGACCAGATAATGTCGATGACTGGCCCCTTCATACAGTCATATCAGGCCTTTGAAGTCTGCGCCCCCTAGGCGCCCATTAGGTAAGTGGATGGGGTCATTCACCAATGTTTATTATGACAGCTCGATGATCAAGTACACGGGGTGGACGGTTTTCTCGTGATAACTGTCTTCAACACCAGGAGGTTGCAGGGTTTCCGCAAATAGTAGTAACCAAGTCATGCGATTTGCTGAGCGTGGGACCGCTCTCTGATGTGTGATTCAGTGATGTAGCGTGTGTAGCTCACAGTATGACATATGTAAACAAACAAACAGAAGATAAATGGAACTGGGGCAAGAACGGTGAGGTACATAGACACTCGAGTCCAGTAGCTGTCAGCCACACCGACTTATTAATGACGGCGAAGTGAAGTGGGTATGGACGCGGGCCCAACTCTTCACCCTTCTGGTGTAGACCTAATTGGCGATTTGCCAACAATAAGGTTACATATCGGAATTGAAATAAACGTTTGGCGCGACCTTACGTGTCTGGTACCCCTGGTCAACCCAAAGTCGTATTTAATTACATCTGTCACTAGTTTCATGGTCTGTAGCCCCGCTTATGACATCTGTCACCAGTGTGATGGTCTGTAGCCCCGCTCATGACATTTATTACCTGTAGCCCCGCTCATGACATCTATTACCAATGTGATGGTCTGTAGCCCCGTTCATGACATCTGTCACCAATGTGATGGTCTGTAGCCCCGCTCATGATATCTGTCACCAATGTGATGGTCTGTAACCCCGCTTATAACATCTGTCACTAGGATGATTGTCTTTAGCCCAGCTCCTTACATTTATTACCAATGTGATGGTCTGTAACCCCGCTTATGACATCTGTCACCAGTGTGATGGTCTGTAGCCCCGCTCATGACATTTATTACCAACGTGATGGTCTGTAGCCCCGCTCATGACATCTGTCACGAGTCTGATGGTCTGTACATCTGTCTTCAGTGTGATGGTCTGTAGCCCCGCTCATGACATCTGTCACGAGTCTGATGGTCTATAGCCCCGCTCATGACATTTGTCTCCAGTGTGATGGTCTTTAGCCCCGCTCATGACATCTGTCACCAGTGTGATGGTCTGTAGCCCCGCTCATGACATCTGTCACCAATGTGATGGTCTGTAGCCCCGCTTATAACATGTCACCAGTGTGATGGTCTGAGTCGCTCTTCCAGCAGCTAGAAGGCCATCAAACCTTCTGGGCGCTCTCCCAGCAACCAGAAGGCTATCAAACCATCTGAGCCGCTCTTCCAGCAGCCAGAAGGCCATCAAACCATCTGAGCCGCTCTTCCAGCAGCCAGAAGGCCATCAAACCCTCTGAGCCGCTTCCAGCAACCAGAAGGCCATCAAACCATCTGAGCCGCTTCCAGCAACCAGAAGGCCATCAAACCCTCTGAGCCGCTTCCAGCAACCAGAAGGCCATCAAACCATCTGAGCCGCTCTTCCAGCAGCCAGAAGGCTATCAAACCCTCTGAGCCGCTTCCAGCAACCAGAAGGCCATCAAACCTTCGGGGCCGCTCTCCCAGCAGCCAGAAGGCCATCAAACCATCTGGCCGCTCTCCCAGCAGCCAGAAGGCCATCAAACCTTCTGGGCCGCTCTCCCAGCAGCCAGAAGGCCATCAAACCATCTGGCCGCTCTCCCAGCAGCCAGAAGGCCATCAAACCCTCTGAGCCGCTCTTTCAGCAACCAGAAGGCCATCAAACCCTCTGAGCCGCTCTTCCAGCAACCAGAAGGCCATCAAACCTTCTGGGCCGCTCGGCCAGCAGCCAGAAGGCCATCAAACCTTCATGGCCGCTTTCCCAGCAGCCAGAAGAACCAGCCTCGGCGAAATAATAACAGCCATATGAATGAAAAAAAAAAAATCTTGGACACTATTTTATCGTATTTTTTTATTATTTGGTAACACAACACATTGGCACTCTGTGTGCTAACGTGACGAGTTTAATGGGCGCCTTCTCCGGAGCCGAGTAAAGCAATATACATCAAGTATTTGAATAATATCACCGACAATGAAGGTGTAATATCATGTTACAGGCGTATAATTATAAACAGTGTATTCTACTCAATTCAGCCGGCTCCAAAAACATGGAACTCGCAATTCGCACATATGACCAGCTGGCTTTTTATCAATCTGTTCCTGATGTCCCCCATATAAACTATGCCACTTAGGGTTAGGGTTAGGGTTTATCCAATCGGTTCCTTATTGAATGTCACACACTTCGCTAAACGATGCCAACATATTTCGATGCAAATATCAACGCACATATATTTACTAACAGCCAATATTAACCCTAAACACATAGTGGAGATTCTTTTTGCGGGCTGCATGAAAAAATTAAAATTAAAAAAAAAACATTCACTGATATATCTGTCACAAAATGGCCTACGACCGCTACATCCTCATGGAACCAAGCGTAATACTGAATGAATTCATATCTCTGCTTTTGCCGCTTGTTCAAAAACCTTGTCACTGGCAACAATATCAATATGGGTAGTGAAAATAGAGCGTAGTATATAGCGTAGTATATAGCCATTCACACCTCGTCCATCGTGACAGACAATGTAAATGAGGCGTAGTACACAGCCATTCACACCTCGTCCATCGTGACAGACAATGTAAATGAGGCGTAGTATACAGCCATTTCATACCCCATCCACCGTGACAGACAATGTAAATGAGGCGTAGTATACAGCCATTTCAAACCCCATCCACCGTGACCGACAATGTAAATGAGGCGTAGTATACAGCCATTTCATACCCCATCCACCGTGACAGACAATGTAAATGAGGCGTAGTACACAGCCATTCACACCTCGTCCATCGTGACCGACAATGTAAATGAGGCGTAGTATACAGCCATTTCATACCCCATCCACCGTGACAGACAATGTAAATGAGGCGTAGTATACAGCCATTTCAAACCCCATCCACCGTGACAGACAATGTAAATGAGGCGTAGTATACAGCCATTCACACCTCATCCACCGTGACCGACAATGTAAATGAGGCATAGTATACAGCCATTCACACCTCATCCACCGTGACCGACAATGTAAATGAGGCATAGTATACAGCCATTCATACCTCATCCACCGTGACCGACAATGTAAATGAGGCATAGTATACAGCCATTCATACCTCATCCACCGTGACCGACAATGTAAATGAGGCATAGTATATAGCCATTCATACCTCATCCACCGTGATAGACGATGTGATTGTGGCCTAGTATATAACCGTTCATACCTTCTTCACTGTGCAAACGATGTGAATTGTGGCCTAGTATATAACCGTTCATACCTTCTTCAATGTGTCAAAAGATGTGAATTGTGGCCTAGTATATAACGTTCATACCTTCTTCAATTAATGTGTCAAACGATGTGAATTGTGGCCTAGTATATAACCGTTCATACTTTGTTCACTGTGGCAAAAGATGTGAATTGTGGCCTAGTATATAACGTTCATACCTTCTTCAATTAATGTGTCAAACGATGTGAATTGTGGTCTATTATATAACCGTTCATACATTTTTCACTGTGTCAAACGATGTGAATTGTGGCCTAGTATATAACCGTTCTTGCCTTCTTCACTGTGTTAAACGATGTTAATTGTGGCCTAGTATATAACCGTTCATACCTTCTTCACTGTGTCAAACGATGTGAATTATGGTCTAGTATATAACCGTTCATACCATCGCCACTGTGTCAAAAGATGTGAATTGTGGCGCATGCATGACATTTCCCAGCATCGTATAAAGGCTAAACTAGTATGATATCTATTTACGAATGCTGTGCAGTTTAGTTTCGTTATCGGTGGCACGTGAACTGCATGGCTTGTCTCGGGTGTCCTCCGCTTGGTGGTGCCCCACGCTGACCCCTGACCCGAGGACACCCCTTGCCCAGGGTGGACATGGGCGTCCCCTTTCGACTGATATAACCACGTGTCCAGAAGATGGGGCCAGGATCAGTGACCACTACAGGGTCACCTGCCAGTGCAAGAATTCCACATACTATTCGCGCCACACGACAAAAGTCTACAGTTTGTTGGAATTAGGCGGACATCACATCACGCCTTGACTGTTGTCTGGCGTCACATGTCTGATGTATGACGTCAGGGGACACAGGTCTGGTGTGACGTCACGGGTCACAATTCTTGTGTCTGACGTCACGGGTGACAGTTCTGGCGTGTGACGTCACGGGTGACAAGTCTGAAGGCTGCAGTCAGGTTTGCGACACACATTTAATGCCCAACAGAGAACGCGTTCCTCCACACCACCTGAACACAGATGTGGTTTTAGCCCACCGGACAGTACAAACACAAAGACACTTAATATTCCACACAGCAATTAATATAATGATATTCCACGCATCGTTTGAGGGTTGAAACTAGTCCAATTGGTGCTGCCGTTATTTTGCGGCAGTTAAAGAATGCTGGACGAGGCCGGGCGCTGGTCACAGTTAAGGAATGCTGGACGAGGCCGGGCGCTGGTCACAGTTAAGGAATGCTGGACGAGGCCGGGCGCTGGTCACAGTTAAGGAATGCTGGACGAGGCCGGGCGCTGGTCACAGTTAAGGAATGCTGGACGAGGCCGAGCGCTGGTCACAGTTAAGGAATGCTGGACAATGCAGGGCGATGGGCGCCTGCGACCAGGTCATCGCTGAAAGCTGATGTCATCATCATTCTGTCCAGGAGCTGCCGTTTCATTTTATCACGAGCCCACGAAGAATCCAGTGAAACCCCGAGAGATATCAACACCTCAGTCTGAGGGCGAAGCAAAAGAACACATTCAAAGATATGGTAGAGAAATACATATTGTTATCAACGAAATAGGCTATAAGTAAGATCTATGTTGTACCATTATCCTATTCAACAATTCCATTTCTTGAATATACTCTAGGAAAAATGATTCATTTTGACACCTTATAGATGGCAACACCCCGGATGGCATCAGCCACCTTATAGATGGCGACACCCTGGATGGCATCAGACACCTTATAGATGGCGGCACCCTGGATGGCATCAGACACCTTATAGATGGCGACACCCTGGATGGCATCAGCCACCTTATAGATGGCGGCACCCTGAATGGCATCAGCCACCTTATAGATGGCGGCACCCTGAATGGCATCAGACACCTTATAGATGGCGGCACCCTGGATGGCATCAGACACCTTATAGATGGCGACACCCTGGATGGCATCAGACACCTTATAGATGGCGACACCCTGGATGGCATCAGACACCTTATAGATGGCGACACTCTGGATGGCATCAGACATCTTATAGATGGCGACACCCTGGATGGCATCAGACACCTTATAGATGGCGACACCCTGGATGGCATCAGACACCTTATAGATGGCGACACCCTGATGGCATCAGATACCTTATAGATGGCGACACCCTGAATGGCATCAGACACCTTATAGATGGCGACACCCTGGATGGCATCAGACACCTTATAGATGGCGACACCCTGGATGGCATCAGACACCTTATAGATGGCGGCACCCTGAATGGCATCAGACACCTTATAGATGGCGACACCCTGGATGGCATCAGACACCTTATAGATGGCGACACCCTGGATGGCATCAGACACCTTATAGATGGCGACACCCTGGATGGCATCAGACACCTTATAGGTAGCGGCACCCTGAATGGCATCAGACACCTTATAGATGGCGACACCCTGAATGGCATCAGACACCTTATAGATGGCGACACCCTGGATGGCATCAGACACCTTATAGATGGCGACACCCTGGATGGCATCAGACACCTTATAGATGGCGACACCCTGGATGGCATCAGACACCTTATAGATGGCGACACCCTGAATGGCATCAGACACCTTATAGATGGCGACACCCTGAATGGCATCAGACACCTTATAGATGGCGACACCCTGGATGGCATCAGACATCTTATAGATGGCGACACCCTGGATGGCATCAGACACCTTATAGATGGCGAATCTTAGCGATTGGTTCGATAGAGAAAAGTGTCGATTAGAACCCGGATGGAGACCTGTGTGCTACGCGTCCGTCCGTCCTTCAGTAGTTCCTCCCAGCCGTCGCCGATGTCGGCCCGCAGTCCCAGCTGGGCCGTCAGCGCCCGGTAGCGGCCCAGGTCTTGGCGACCCAGCATCACCAGCGCCTCCTGGCGGCTCAGAAACGGCGACACGGCACCTGGAAAGACCAACGAAATCACCATGACACATCTCCAGACAAACCATCTCCACAAAAACCATCTCCACAAAAACCATCTCCACACACACCATCTCCACACAAATCTCCGTACACACCTCCCAAATATCCACACACACCTCCGTCCACACCTCCCAAGATCCACACAAACCTCCGTCCACACCTCCCAATATCCGGCACACTTCCGTTCATACCGCCACACAGACCCCCGGCACAGACCCCCGGCACAGCTGTACAGACCCCCGGCACAGACCCTCGGCACAGACCCCTGACACAGACCCCGGCACAGACCCTACGGCACAGACCCCCGGCGCAGACCCCTGGCACAGACCCCTGACACAGACCCCCGGCACAGACCCCCGGCGCAGACCCCCGGCCCCGACTCCCGGCACAAACCCCAGGCACAGACCCCTGGCACCGGCCCCCGGCACAGACCCCCGGCACAGACCCCCGGCACAGACCCCCGGCACAGACCCCCGGCACAGACCCCCGGCACAGACCCCCGGCACCGACCCCCGAGACAGACCCCCCGCCCCGACCCCCGGCACAGACCCCCGGCACCGACCCCCGGCACAGACCCCCGGCGCGGATCCCCGGCACAGGCTCCCGGCACAGACCCCCGGCACAGACCCCCGGCACAGACCCCCGGCCCCGACCCCCGGCACAGACCCCCGGCACAGACCCCCGGCACAGACCCCCGGCACAGACCCCCGGCACAGATCCCCGGCACAGACCCCCGGCACCGACCCCCGGCACAGATCCCCGGCACCGACCCCCGGCACAGACCCCCGGCACAGACCCCCGGCACCGACCCCCGGCACCGACCCCCGGCACCGACCCCCGGCACCGACCCCCGGCACAAACCCTCGGCGCAGACCCCTGGCACAGACCCCCGGCACCGACCCCCGGCCCCGACCCCCGGCACAGACCCCCGGCACAGACCCCCGGCACAGACCCCCGGCACAGACCCCCGGCACAGACCCCCGGCACAGACCCCTGGCTCCGAACCCCGGCACAGACCCCCGAGACAGACCCTCGGCACAGACCCTCGGCACAGACCCTCCGGCGCAGACCCCCGGCGCAGACCCTTGGCACAGACCCCCGGCCCCGACCCCCTGTACAGACCCCCGAGACAGACCGTGGCACAGACTGCCGCCACCTGGTGTCAGCGTCAACCTTCCCGCAACCCTTGCCCCCTCCGGTTGCCCCTGGATGATAGGGGGCACGGGCTGGCACGCCGACGTGCATCTGGCAAAACCTCAACATTCTTAAAGATAATACCTGTCGGTGAAATAGGAAATAGCCTGGAGAAGAAAGCGAGACAGAACGAAGAGACAGATATATAACGAGGAGGACCGAACCTATCGCGTTACCTATACATCACCAGATTGTCAACGATCAAGATAGTGGACTCTTACAGATATGTGTGAATATAAACCACTGGGTCAAGACCCTGGAGCAGTCTACAATGAAACCACTGGGTCAAGACCCTGGGGCAGTCTACAATGAAACCACTGGGTCAAGACCCTGGAGCAGTCTGCAATGAAATCACTGGGTCAGACCTTGGAGCAGTCCACGATGAAACTACTGAGTCAAGACCTTGGAGCAGTCTACAATGAAACCACTGGGTCAAGACCTTGAAGCAGTCTACACTGAAACCACTGGGTCAAGACCCTGGGACAGCCTACAATAAAACCACTGTGTCAAGACCTTGGAGCAGTATACAATGAATCCACTGGGTCAAGACTCTGGAGCAGTATACAATGAATCCACTGGGTCAAGACCTTGGAGCAGTATACAATGAATCCACTGGGTCAAGACCCTGGAGCAGTCTACAATGAAGCCACTGGGTCAAGACCCTGGAGCAGTCCACAAAGAAACCAGCTTTGTGTTCTCCCATGACGTATCTGTGCCGATAACCGTGATAATTAGGTCATGGGGTTAGCTGACGAGATTATTTGTCCCCTTATCAGTAGGAGGTGATAGACTAAACAGGTTTGTTGCGTGTGGTTGTGATTGGGCGACAACCCTGGATGTGCCACCCCCCTCCTCCCCTTCATTGTCCGCTCACGTGAGCCTGTGCATGATGCAATGACCCCCCTGTGCCGGGGGTCTGTGCCGGAGGTCTGGGCCGGGGGTCTGTGCCGGAGGTCTGGGCCGGGGGTCTGTGGCCGATGGGGTGGAGGTGTCAAGCTATGTTTCAACATGGGTGAGTGGGGTGGAGGTGTCAAGCTATGTTTAAACATGGGGGAGTGGGGTGGATGAGTCCAAGCCATGTTGAACATGGACAGCAGCAGGACAACGAGAGCTGGACATTTTCAGGCGCCGGTCGAGTTTAATTGACTAATGTCCACACAAAACACATAACTGAACGTGCAACTTCGGTGACTCCTTGAGAAACGGCAACAGTTCAAAACCCCTTAGCGGTCATATTGCCTTCATACAGAGAAGGCGCGCCATGTAGCAATGTGCAACACGATTTTGGTCACCCACTCCCACCTAAAGGTCTAGTCAGTGGGTTAAGTGATTTGGTGTAACTGGCTGGGGGCTAACTATTCGTAAAGTTGCTGTTTATGTCAACACTCCTGAAACCTCTTTACATTTAATGTTCATCATAAAATGTCAAAAATAGCAATTCGATTCAGGGCTCACGATTGACGAAGTGCTTGAGCAAATGGGTCTAATGCTCAGGGTTGACAGCGGGCAATGAAACCAAAAGATCGAATTTGTTTCTATGCCCTATAGAACAGGAAGAGCAAGAACACGTCAACCGCCTCTATTTAATTATATCTGTCTGCACTTTATTCCAAAGCCAGCCCGTTTCTGAAGTGTTTGGTATGCCGTGAATATGATGTTCTTTTTGCCACTACGGTCTGTAAAGGAACCAAAACTTATTCGGTTAGTCTGGCTTGTCATGTAAAACATACATTTTGTCTTCGGTTGGTATGTTTATTCACAAACTACTTGAGACGTTGTGATAAGACTATATTTACGGGCAGAGTCAGTCAGGATTATGCAACTGGGTCATTCAGCTTGTAGAGCACTCGATGTGCCGCTAACTGTTCAACTGTCCTGCTTGAGGCAACAATCCATAAAACCAGCTTACGTAAATAGCGTTTCTCTATAACGTCATTGCATCAGGCGCGGGTCTTAAAGACCGTCTCGCTTTAGAAGAGCTGCCCTAAAGGCCAGAGCGGACAGCTTGCAGAAAGCCAGTGATCGTAAGAGTTGGCATAAAATTTGACAATAATCTTAATTATGTCATGTGTTTGTCTCCTAAATATCAATACCTGCCTAACTGAAACTCTTTTATAATTCAAAAATATCTATCCAACGGCCCCGTTGACTTTTGTAACAGACTCAGCATTCATTTTTGTCAGAGCACCCTGTTGCAAGGACCGTTTCGGCCTCCATTGCCGAAGTCCAAATTGTCCAATGTCCGTGGCCCCACTCAACGTATCACATGCGGTCTTCAATCGCTTGCTTTCAGGCCAGCAAAAAAAGTTGCTTTGACCCGCCGTTAAAAACAATCATGGCACCCAAGCGGTCCGTGTAGACGTTAGGCTCTTGTTAGCAAACCCAGCGATTCACGCACAAAGAGCTATTAGCGGAAAAGAAAGCTACAAATGAAAAGTCGAATGATTGGTGGCTATGTTGGTTTTAAAGAAATGTTAAAACGGCAATAACGTTATAGTGAAATTGCAATTTGTTAAGCCATCGGGAGTGTTTCACCGGCAAGAAAGCTGGTGTCTGCTGCCACTTTAGTGCGAGCCCGTGAGCGATGGAGTGGCCTGCCGTAACGTCTCTCTATGACGTCATTGCACCAGATGCGGGTCTTAAAGACAGTCTCTCCATAATTCCATTGCATCAGTCACGTGTCTTACGGACCGTTTCTATATAATATCATTGCATTAGACGCGGGTCTCAAAGACCGTCTCTCCATAATTCCATTGTATCAGACACGTATTTTAAGGACCGTCTCTCCATGACGTCATTGCATCAGACACGTATGACGTCATTGCATCAGACACGTGTCTTAAGCACCGTCTCTCCATAACTCCATTGCATCAGACACGTGTCTTAAGGACCGTCTCACTATAACATCATTGGACCAGAAAAGTGTCTTAAGGACCGTCTGAAGGAGACGGGCATTCTCATTGAATAACTCGTTAGGGGACGCCGTCTGTAAATCATTTTGGGGACAAACAAACGAAGCATGTGTTCGGAACGAGTTTAGAATCTCTGCGCACACTGGTATCCTGACTATCTGTGACGTAGGGGTGACATGTATGTTAGGCAAAGAGAGAGACTGGGAACCAGACTACCTGCGCAAAAGCCAGGCGCCGAGGGGTGGGTCCATTGCGGAAGGCCTAGCGCTATGATTAATTATACTTAAGAAATATAGCTTCACAAAACGGATAGATGACATATTTTTTATTCGTTTGCGCCATCACAATGACGAAAATTTGTTACGACGGGACAATACGACTGAGAAACTAACGTTTTTTTGCATTTCCTACGAAAACGAGGCATTATGACGTCACACGGATTTTACCCGGTGACAACGTTGGCGCAACGCTTCAAACAGAAAACAAAAATGAAGAAACTTGGGTCTTTTCGTGATCCAAAAGTGATACGAAAACATCCAACTGGTCTTATTTTATCTCTACCATGTGGTTTGATGACGCACCCGTGTCTTGTTACTCCATGCACTGCACATTTTGACAGCGGATCACTTGCTCTCGCCATTATTGTTACCGCGGAGGCACGCGAAACGCTAAATTTAGAACGTTATTTTAGCTTTCGAGGGTTTTGACGACGGATTTTTCCTTGACTTGTTGCTAGCTGCCTATACTTCAACATGGAGCCCGTGTGTTTGTTTGTCCCCAAAACTGAAGTCTCGCGGCCCGATCGCGAGAACTGTATAGCCCTATACCGTATATATGTCATATATTTTTGTTACATATTTGAATATTGGCCACACTAATGCCTAAGGAAAGAAGCACTGCGAAATCTTGCATTTACTGGCGAAGCTTATATAGAGGGGTCGATATGTGCGAAAGATGTTCGTTTCCGGCGGAAAGCATGAAAATTGGTATGTAGGGGTTTTAAGGGTCGCTGATTCAGATAAGAAAAGGAGACATTGGGTACGAGCGCTGTATCCCGCTCAAAATGAGGGTTGAAGGGTGAATGAGGCACCAGAGGGATTTGGTCCCACTCGTGTGATTATACATTCAGTTGCTACGCGTTGCTAACGTTATTAATTATTTGTTTCCAAGCATAGGCATTATGACGTCATATTATGACGACATCTTTTACGAGACCAGACGGTGCGCGCTATATTACCATTAGGTAGATCTACCTGCAAGCTGCACTTATTTTCTCTTTGACTAGCAACTTAATTTCAATTTTCATTGTTCTTCGTCAGATCTGAGCAAATATATAGACAATGTTAGAATATATATGGTGGTTTCCATTGTAAACCTGTAAGTATAAAGTTATGAACAAGGAAAACATGCTTTGTGAGTACACCCCGGATCAGTTGCAGCATTATAAAATTCAAGGAGATCTATAATGTAGGCCACAGTTCATTATTTTGGGTTACCAATATTTACAACGTGTAACTGCAAGGCTACTGGCTGTACACGTAGGTGCAAGTGCCGCAAGGCAAACCTGCCTGTACACAGCTCTGGTCTTGTGGAGGACAGTGCGAAATCTGATTATTGGAGGCCCGTATTTATTTCTGTGAACTCTATAGCATTGTACTTCCGCGATGAGTGATCAACCGCTATCTATATCTATATAGATGGTATAAAGGGGCGGATCCAGACTTTAGGGGGCGGGTGGGGGGGGGGGGCTTGAATTTCACGATTACAGTGCATAGGCGGCGGAAGAGAGGGCGGCGGCACTGCATCCATTTAATTAAAGGAAGGGGGGGCCGGGGGGGGGGGGGTGGGCTGCCCGCTCTTTGCCCCACCCCCACTAATCCTATTGCTTTATTATAGTTTGTTATAGCTTGTTATGACTTCTCCAGCATCAGGTTGCTGGTCCTGGACAGGGATAGACTTTTTTATTCACGGGGGCTAAACCGGTCGGTGGGAGGTGGGGGTCTGCGGCTTGATGAGGGGGTGGGGGGCCTAAGCCGCAGTAGCCCCCCCCCCCCTCCTGGATCCGTCACTGACTACATTTGTGTGTGATTATGGATGGTTGCATAAAATGTATGTCTGGACGGTTTTAATTTAACATTGTGTGTTGCTGCATGTAACGTCTAAGTGTGATGTGCACATCTAGGTATTAGTGCATGTGGACCGAGTTTAAGCATATGTGGTGGGAAGAAATATGATATAACCATGTAGGCAAAGATTAATTATTGTATGTGACCGCATTTAATGTATATGATAAGCATAGTGACGACGTTAGTCTTGTATTTGGCTTCAAGGAATGGGGACACACTTTTAGCAATGCATGCGATACGAGCAGGGTATTTTTACTTCAAGCCGGACAGTTTGATTAAGATTTACAGAAATAAGTGCCCGATAATTTTCTTATGTATCCGACATAGGAGTGCATGTTCGCGTCCGTATATTATAATTTATATACTTTATGAAAAGAGAACAGTTTCCATGACAAACTGTAGATAGACTCATAGCGTGTCCGATATAAATCTGTCAGCTATTCACATTGAATATTTTGTATGCTGATTACTACTGTGCAGACAAATATATAGAACCTCAACTTTAATAGGCTTTTGTTGTTTGCGCAGTATCATTCTGCCGATCACTTACCCAAGTCTTCCCACACTCGCTTGACGGCGGCCCGGTGCAACACCATAGCCGGTGTGACATGCGAAAATGTCCACCCATACGCAGTTCTCTCCCTTATATATAGGCCTACATGATAGTTACATGGTCTCCACCTCATGCAGTGGCAGATGTAGGAATTTGAAAACGGGTGGGGCGGGGGAATGATAAGTTGACGAGGGAATGGCATCCAGAAAAATCAAGACACTGAGAATGGGTCTCTTAAAAATATGACGTCATAATAACTTTGCCTGGAAACAATTAATGAATAACGTTAGCAACGCGTAGCAACTGAATCTATTGCCACACGGGTTCGAGTAAATTCCTCTGGTGCCTCATCCACCCTTCAACCCTCATTTTGAGTGGGATACAGTGCTCGTACCCAATGTCTCCTTTTCTTATCAGAATCAGCGACTCTTAAAACCCTTATAAACCAATTGTCATGCTTTCCGCCGGAAACGAACATGTTGCCTATTTTTTGTCACATATCCGCCCCACTATATATGATCAAACACACCTGGAGATTCAAAGGATTCGAATCTTAGGTACATTTTAGTCTCTGTCCAGTTATTATAAATAAAATGACGCATGCGGACAATGGTTATAAATTAGTTATTGTTACTTATATGTATTGATCGAAGGATTGTGGAATTGTTCTGATTTACATGAGTGACGTTTAGCACCATTCCATTCACATATAAGGTAGGTATCAGGTAGTTATTATTTTACCTGTTATATGTTCAATCCATGATCTTTTTTAAGACGCCATATGATTGGTTTCGTACTACGCTCTGTGGTGTGTACTATATTTGAAATGTATTTGCATACATCAGATCACTGTTGCTATCAATCACGATAGCTATCACACCCCATAGCACTGCGCCCGCCCCATAGCACTGCGCCCGCCCCATAGCACTGCGTCCGCCCCATAGCACTGCGCCCGCCCCATAGCACTGCGCCCGCCCCATAGCACTGCGCCCAACCCATAGCACTGCGCCCGCCCCATAGCACTGCGCACGCCCCATAGCACTGCGCCCGCCCCATAGCACTGCATCCGCCCCATAGCACTGCACCCGCCTCATTGCACTGCACCCGCCTCATAGCACTGTGCCCGCCCCATAACACTGTGCACTGTGCCCGCCCCATAGCACTGCACCCGCCCCATAGCACTGCACCCGCCCCATAGCACTGCATCCGCCCCATAGCACTGCACCCGCCTCATTGCACTGCACCCGCCTCATAGCACTGCACCCGAACCATAGCACTGCACCCGCCCCATAGCACTGCGCCCGACCCATAGCACTGCACCCGCCCCATAGCACTGTGCCCGCCCCATAGCACTGCACCCGCCCCATAGCACTGCGCCCGAACCATAGCACTGCACCCGCCCCATAGCACTGCGCCCGACCCATAGCACTGCACCCGCCCCATAGCACTGTGCCCGCCCCATAGCACTGCGCCCGCTCCATAGCACTGCACCCGCCCCATCGCACTGCGCCTGCCCAATAGCACTGCACAATGTGCCCGCCCCATAGCACTGCGCCCGCCCAATAGCACTGCGCCTGCCCAATAGCACTGCACAATGTGCCCGCTCCATAGTACTGCGCCCGCCCAATAGCACTGCGCCTGCCCAATAGCACTGCACAATGTGCCCGCTCCATAGTACTGCGCCCGCCCAATAGCACTGCGCCTGCCCAATAGCACTGCACAATGTGCCCGCCCCATAGCACTGCGCACTGCGCCCGCCCCATATCACTTTGCCCGCCCCATGGCACTTTGGCCGCCCCATAGCACTTCGCTAGTCCCATAGCACTGCGCCCGCCCTATGGCACTGCGCCCGCCCATAGCACTGTGCCCGCTCCATAGCACTGCGTGGGGGCTGGCGCGATAGCTCAGTGGGCTAGAGCGCTCGCATTGAGTGCTTTGGCCACCTGAGAGCCTAACGGCACGTGGATCGGTGGTTCGAGCCCCTCTGTGGCCATGTCTGTGTGGTCGCACGATGAAGATCCCATGCGTTACTTCTAAAGAGTAGAGGGTTATCCCCGGGGAAATGTCTTCACTATCCCTTCCTTCTCCCATTGACGCGATATGACCAAAAGTGGTTAAAGCGTCTTGAATAACCAACCAACCAACCAACCATAGCACTGCGCCCGCCCCATACCCATCGGCAGTTTGTATATGGCGCTAGCCATGGTCATGTACTTCGTACTTAATTTCGGAAATTATTACAAAGAATGTAAACATAAATGCGTCAAGAAATATCATAATGGTACGGTTGGATGAAAGTATTGGTGTTGAAGCGGGAGAATGGCGGCTCACCTTGCAGACCCCAGGGCTGGCTCAGCAGGGTGACGGCTAGGACACAGGCCCGCAGCGGCAGACCACAGGAGGCACGTCGGCGGCCTGCAACCATCCTCGTACTCCAAGTCTAGACAGATGAACAAATCCTGGTGGATAAAGCATTAATGCGCAACACAACAGTCGCTGTCTCTGGATGATTATTGCTGACAAAGCAGGCTACTGATTCGGCTTTGGTGTCCCTCTGCACGCTACAGGCACCTGTACGCTCGGATGTCGCAGTACTTTATGGCAGTGGCAGGGCCCGCGGGGGGGCTTGGCGGGGCTGCGCCCACCCCCAGGGCTGCCCGACAGGCACCGATAAGGCGTGCCGCGACAGTGGCGCCTCGTGGCGGCCAGCCAGCATAGCGAGCAGAGGACACGGGGGGGCACAGGGTAACAGTGTCACACGAGTGAAGCCGAGACGTTCACTATAAGACCATATATTACAGGGCCACACACACAAATATAATACTGTATCTCAGGTGTTACATACGCAACGAAGTGAAGACGACGTTATCGTGTTGGAATAGCGGGCGAGTGCAGCACTATATTGTGAAGACAAAGAGGCTTTAGGAAACGTGACTGGTGGGAGGTCGCAAATTGGGGATGTCCTAGATAGATATGGTGGCTGGGCTTCTCCATGGTGACACGAGATTGTATCTAAGTGCGGAGCGACTGACCCCTACGCCCTGGACACCAGCAGAACCGTATGTAGATGTTCAGGCCCATTGACATATTGATCCGCAAGCAAGCTTCAATTAATCAAGCATGGTTAAAAGAAAATAACTGAAGGTATAATTGGGAGATGCGAAGTCCGATATAACTCGGCCTTGGACTTAAACTTGTCACAATGTGGTCTTACAGTCAGAACCAAATACCAATTATTTAATTAAGGAGACCTTATTTACCGAGACCTTACATCAATCAGGCCGGTCAAATTAATGCAATTTAATAGTCAGACCAGTCAATTAAATACCGGGATCTGATATATTAGTCAGACCAGCTAATTAAATACCGAGATCTGCTATACTAGTCAGACCATTACAAAGATCTGTCTTCACTGTGCGCCCTGGCTGTGGTGGGATATCACAGACAATGTACACCGAGCTGTGTTCACTACCACCCTGGCCGTGGTGTGATATCACAGACCATGTACAACGAGCTGTCTTCAGTACCGCCCGGGCTGTGGTGTGATATCACAGACCATATGCATGATCTCTCTTCATTACCACCCTGGCTGTGGTGTGATATCACAGACCATATACAGAGATCTCTCTTCGTTACCACCCTGGCCGTGGTGTGATATCACAGACCATGTACAACGAGCTGTCTTCAGTACCGCCTGGGCTGTGGTGTGATATCACAGACCATATGCATGATCTCTCTTCATTACCACCCTGGCTGTGGTGTGATATCACAGACCATATACAGAGATCTCTCTTCGTTACCACCCTGGCTGTGGTGTGATATCACAGACCAATAAATGCGAGATGCCTTTAATATCGCTCTGGCTGAGGTGTCGAAATATCTACTACATAATTTCATTTTAGATATCTAACGTAACGGTGGGTTCCATAGATTAGAACCCCACTGGCTTATCATTGCCTTCTGTAAGAGACACCCTTCGTCAGTTCAACTCGTCCATAAAACTCGCCCCTCGTTGCCTACTGTGAGACACCCTTCGTCAGTTCAACTCGTCCATAAAACTCGCCCCTCGTTGCCTACTGTGAGACACCCTTCGTCAGTTCAACTCGTCCATAAAACTCGCTCCTTGTGGCGTACTGTGAGACACCCTTCGTCAGTTCAACTCGTCCATAAAACTCGCTCCTCGTTGTCTACTGTGAGACACCCTTCGTCAGTTCAACTCGTCCATAAAACTCGCTCCTCGTTGTCTACTGTGAGACACCCTTCGTCAGTTCAACTCGTCCATAAAACTCGCCCCTCGTTGCCTACTGTGAGACACCCTTCGTCAGTTCAACTCGTCCATAAAACTCGCTCCTTGTGGCGTACTGTGAGACACCCTTCGTCAGTTCAACTCGTCCATAAAACTCGCTCCTTGTGGCGTACTGTGAGACACCCTTCGTCAGTTCAACTCGTCCATAAAACTCGCTCCTCGTTGTCTACTGTGAGACACCCTTCGTCAGTTCAACTCGTCCATACAACTCGCTCCTTGTTGCGTACTGTGAGACCCCCTTCGTCAGCCGACGGTGCGCGTTTGACGTATTAATGTCCACCTTGGGGCCGTATTCATAATCGTCACTTAGGCTACTCTACCAGACTTGGTGCTAAGTGGAAGATTTATCGAGCGATTATCGGGTTCAAAGCACAAAAGAAGTCACACAAGAAGTGGATTTTCTGAATTAAGGAAGTGCTAAAATTAGATTGAAACCCCAGGGGCGGTATTCATAATCCCCTCGTAAGTTACGCACGAAAAGTCCGTTTTCATCTTAGCCTCACCAGCTCGTTGTCTTCAATATAATTTTAGCACTTTCTTAATTCAGGAAATCCACTTTTTGAGTGACTACATATGTATTTTTAACCCGATAATCGCTCGCCAAATCTTCCACTTAACGCTAAGTCTATTGGCGTAGCCTAAGTGCCGATTATGAATACGGCCCCTTGAAATTGACTTTCTTTCCGTGTCTCCATGTTACTCTGTCTTATCGAGCCATTAATGCGAGCTAGTACTGTAATAAGCGAGGCATCCTAATACCTTTGGAAGGTTCCTGCGTAATATTTAATCTAATTGCGAACAGTGCCATTTTCATATTTGGATGGGTGAATTAGTGTGGTAACTTTACATAGAAATTTATGCTAATCTTGCGAAACATTATTCAACAGGTTCGAGTATGCCCTAGCTTAAAATTTTATGCATAGCATAAATGGACGTGCAATCATGAACGTTAAGGTAGAAACGAGTTTGTCATGTTCAATTTATAATGGCACGTTTCTGGCCCTGTTCAAATAGTTAATACTTCTTACGTCCCCTCTTACGTCCCCTCTTACGTCCCCTCTTACGTCCCCTCTTACGTCTCCTCTTACGTCCCCTCTTACGTCCCCTCTTACGTCCCCTCTTACGTCCCTCTTACGTCCCCTCTTACGTCCCCTCTTACGTCCCCTCTTACGTCCCCTCTTACGTCCCCTCTTACGTCCCCTCTTACGTCCCCTCTTACGTCCCCTCTTACGTCCCCTCTTACGTCCCCTCTTACGTCCCTTCTTACGTCCCCTCTTACGTCCCCTCTTACGTCCCTCTTACGTCCCCTCTTACGTCCCCTCTTACGTCCCCTCTTACGTCCCCTCTTACGTCCCCTCTTACGTCCCCTCTTACGTCCCTCTTACGTCCCCTCTTACGTCCCCTCTTACGTCCCCTCTTACGTCCCCTCTTACGTCCCCTCTTACGTCCCCTCTTACGTCCCCTCTTACGTCCCCTCTTACGTCCCCTCTTACGTCCCCTCTTACGTCCCCTCTTACGTCCCTCTTACGTCCCCTCTTACGTCCCCTCTTACGTCCCCTCTTACGTCCCCTCTTACGTCCCCTCTTACGTCCCCTCTTACGTCCCCTCTTACGTCCCCTCTTACGTCCCCTCTTACGTCCCCTCTTACGTCCCCTCTTACGTCCCCTCTTACGTCCCCTCTTACGTCCCCTCTTACGTCCCCTCTTACGTCCCTCTTACGTCCCCTCTTACGTCCCCTCTTACGTCCCCTCTCACGTCCCCTCTTACGTCCCCTCTTACGTCCCCTCTTACGTCCCCTCTTACGTCCCCTCTTACGTCCCCTCTTACGTCCCCTCTTACGTCCCCTCTTACGTCCCCTCTTACATCCCCTCTTACGTCCCCTCTTACGTCCCCTCTTACATCCCTTCTTACGCGGGATCGCAAACGAATACATTTGTAAAATTTGAACAAGTAAATTCCAATAACGGCGCCTAGATTAGCAGGTCTAGACTTTACAAGAGTTTGGCTGCATCTTCAATAAATATTTGCGAATGTGCTTTGTCTTTTCCTTTCATGAGCCTATAAATATGAGTAATGAATTTTGTGCCGATATAAAAACCCAAACACACTTTTGTGGTACGATATATTGACACTCCGTCGATCATTGGACCCGGTATAAGACGATAAAAAGGTTACGGGGTTCCTTATATCGTCAGTTTCTGCGGCGTACTTTCGCCGCCAATGATAGGTACAAGTCCTCCATTAATCACCCCATACTTTGATGTCTGCGCCAGACTGTATGTTATAGCCTATAGTCTGCCTGAGCCAGACTGTATGTTATAGCCTATAGTCTGCCTGAGCCAGACTGTATGTAATAGCCTATAGTTTGCCTGAGCCAGACTGTATGTTATAGCCTATAGTCTGCCTGCGCCAGACTGTATGTTATAGCCTATAGTCTGCCTGCGCCAGACTGTATGTTATAGCCTATAGTCTGCCTGAGCCAGATTGTATATTATATCCTATAGTCTGCCTGAGCCAGACTGTATGTTATAGCCTATAGTCTGCCTGAGCTAGACTGTATGTAATAGCATATAGTCTGCCTGAGCCAGATTGTATGTTATAGCCTATAGTCTGCCTGAGCCAGACTGTATGTTATAGCCTATAGTCTGCCTGAGCCAGACTGTATGTTATAGCCTATAGTCTGCCTGAGCCAGATTGTATGTTATAGCCTATAGTCTGCCTGAGCCAGACTGTATGTTATAGCCTATAGTCTGCCTGAGCCAGACTGTTTGTTATAGCCTATAGTCTGCCTGAGCCAGATTGTATGTTATAGCCTATAGTCTGCCTGCGCCAGACTGTATGTTATAGCCTATAGTCTGTCTGCGCCAGACTGTATGTTATAGCCTATAGTCTGCCTGCGCCAGACTGTATGTTATAGCCTATAGTCTGCCTGAGCCAGACTGTATGTTATAGCCTATAGTCTGCCTGCGCCAGACTGTATGTTATAGCCTATAGTCTGCCTGAGCCAGACTGCATGTTATAGCCTATAGTCTGCCTGAGCCAGACTGTATGTTATAGCCTATAGTCTGCCTTAGCCAGACTGTATGATATAGCCTATAGTCTGCCTGAGCCAGACTGTATGTTATAGCCTATAGTCTGCCTGAGCCAGATTGTATGTTATAGCCTATAGTCTGCCTGAGCCAGACTGTTTTTTATAGCCTATAGTCTGCCTGAGCCAGACGGTATGTTATAGCCTATAGTCTGCCTGAGCCAGATTGTATGTTATAGCCTATAGTCTGCCTGAGCCAGATTGTATGTTATAGCCTATAGTCTGCCTGAGCCAGACTGTATGTTATAGCCTATAGTCTGCCTGAGCCAGATTGTATGTTATAGCCTATATTCTGCCTGAGCCAGACTGTATGTTATAGCCTATAGTCTGCCTGAGCCAGATTGTATGTTATAGCCTATAGTCTGCCTGAGACAGACTGTATGTTATAGCCTATAGTCTGTCTGCGCCTGACTGTATGTTATAGCCTATAGTCTGCCTGAGCCAGACTGTATGTTATAGCCTATAGTCTGTCTGCGCCTGACTGTATGTTATAGCCTATAGTCTGCCTGAGCCAGATTGTATGTTATAGCCTATAACCTGCCTGCGCCAGACTGTATGTTAAGAGCCTATATTCTGCCTGAGCCAGACTGTATGTTATAGCCTATAGTCTGCCTGGGCCAGACTGTATGTTATAGCCTATAGTCTGCCTGAGCCAGACTGTATGTTATAGCCTATAGTCTGCCTGAGCCAGATTGTATGTTATAGCCTATAGTCTGCCTGAGCCAGACTGTATGTTATAGCCTATAATCTGTCTGCGCCAGACTGTATGTTATAGCCTATAGTCTGCCTGAGCCAGATTGTATGTTATAGCCTATAGTCTGTCTGCGCCAGACTGTATGTTATAGCCTATAGTCTGCCTGAGCCAGATTGTATGTTATAGCCTATAGTCTGCCTGAGCCAGACTGTATGTTATAGCCTATAGTCTGCCTGAGGCAGACTGTATGTTATAGCCTATAGTCTGCCTGAGCCAGATTGTATGTTATAGCCTATAGTCTGCCTGAGCCAGACTGTATGTTATAGCCTATAGTCTGCCTGCGCCAGACTGTATGTTATAGCCTATAGTCTGCCTGCGCCAGACTGTATGTTATAGCCTATAGTCTGTCTGCGCCAGACTGTATGTTATAGCCTATAGTCTGCCTGAGCCAGACTGAGTAGGGCGGTTTTCCCCAGAGCTGCATATATCTACCTTGTGTCCCTCCCGCCATGCACTTGCTGAGTCACTTTTCGATTGTCAGTCCATCTATATGCGCATTATATAGTTGACAACGTTGACAATGATTAATTTATATTCGATTTAATGCGTCGGTTATTGTCTTAACCAGCCGCACTGTTAACCCAGACAAGAAGCGTGAGAATCTTCTAGATTGGCAAATCCTTTTGACGTTTGTATTTGATATGCCATTTAGTTAGTTTCCCTAATAATCTTTCATTGGCTTAAGGTACAACTAAGTTAGTAGTTACCGGGTATAACTAGTAGTTACCGGGTACAACTAGTAGTTACCGGGTACAACTAGTAGTTACCGGGTATAACTAGTAGTTACCGGGTATAACTAGTAGTTAACGGTGGATCCTTACCAACGTCCATACGTGTGTTGACGTTCAACATCTGAATTATGGTCAATGGTTGTTTGCATAACCCATGTAAAGATTTTTATTTTAGTTCCATTCCCGTTCGATTAATTTTCAAAGACCAGATACTGTTCTGAAACTTACTAATTGTATTTTAAAAGGTCCCATCCTGGACGCCCAATGGCAGTCCCTGGGCACAGATGTCTGGACACAAGACACAGGACAACACAACGCACAGCTTCACACCCAGCGTGACGTGTCAATAGCTGCCATGCGGATTAAATACACTTGTACACGTGGCCGGGATTGCGTTTGCAATTTCCACTGACGTCAATTATGAATTAAGAATACAGGAAGTGTCTGGTTGGAGGGGGGTGGGGGGTGGGGGGGGGGGCGTTGCAGAGGGATTGTTTGGAGGGCACATGCAGCACGTATCGCAGGACGTGTTTACGTTGACTTTCGCACCTTATCTCACCGCTTGATTACGTGACCAGGAGCTGCACTGGACAGACCACTTGAAGTGCTCCTGAGGTCTGGCTGTAAGCTGACACATCACTGGCAACGAGAGACCTGCATATAGGTCCTCATACACCAGTGACAAGGATAGGTCTTCATACACCAGTGACAAGGATAGGTCCTCATACACCAGTGACAAGGATAGGTCCTCATACACCAGTGACAAGGATAGGTCCTCATACACCAGTGACAAGGATAGGTCCTCATACCCAGGTGACAAGGATAGGTCCTCATACACCAGTGACAAGGATAGGTCCTCATACACCAGTGACAAGGATAGGTCCTCATACACCAGTGACAAGGATAGGTCCTCATACACCAGTGACAAGGATAGGTCCTCATACACCAGTGACAGGGATAGGTCCTCATACACCAGTGACAAGGATAGGTCCTCATACACCAGTGACCAGGATAGGTCCTCATACACCAGTGACAAGGATAGGTCCTCATACACCAGTGACAAGGATAGGTCCTCATACACCAGTGACAAGGATAGGTCCTCATACACAGGTGACAAGGATAGGTCCTCATACACCAGTGACAAGGATAGGTTCCAAGGATAGGTCCTCATACACCAGTGACAAGGATAGGTCCTCATACACAGGTGACAAGGATAGGTCTTCATACACCAGTGACAAGGATAGGTTCCAAGGATAGGTCCTCATACACCAGTGACAAGGATAGGTCCTCATACACCAGTGACAAGGATAGGTCCTCATACACCAGTGACAAGGATAGGTCCTCATACACCAGTGACAAGGATAGGTCCTCATACACCAGTGACAAGGATAGGTCCTCATACACCAGTGACAAGGATAGGTTCTCATACACCAGTGACAAGGATAGGTCCTCATACACCAGTGACAAGGATAGTTCCTCATACACAGGTGACAAGGATAGGTCCTCATACACCAGTGACAAGGATAGGTCCTCATTCACCTGTTACAAGGAGAGGGTTCCAAGGATAGGTCCTCATACACCAGTGACAAGGATAGGTCCTCATACACAGGTGACAAGGATAGGTCCTCATACACCAGTGACAAGGATAGGTCCTCATTCACCAGTTACAAGGATAGGTTCCAAGGATAGGTCCTCATACACCAGTGACAAGGATAGGTCCTCATACACAGGTGACAAGGATAGGTTCTCATACACCAGTGACAAGGATAGGTCCTCATACACCAGTGACAAGGATAGGTCCTCATACACCAGTGACAAGGATAGGTTCCAAGGATAGGTCCTCATACACCAGTGACAAGGATAGGTCCTCATACACAGGTGACAAGGATAGGTCCTCATACACCAGTGACAAGGATAGGTTCCAAGGATAGGTCCTCATACACCAGTGACAAGGATAGGTCCTCATACACAGGTGACAAGGATAGGTCTTCATACACCAGTGACAAGGATAGGTTCCAAGGATAGGTCCTCATACACCAGTGACAAGGATAGGTCCTCATACACCAGTGACAAGGATAGGTCCTCATACACCAGTGACAAGGATAGGTCCTCATACACCAGTGACAAGGATAGTTCCTCATACACAGGTGACAAGATAGGTCCTCATACACCAGTGACAAGGATAGGTCCTCATTCACCAGTTACAAGGATAGGTTCCAAGGATAGGTCCTCATACACCAGTGACAAGGATAGGTCCTCATACACAGGTGACAAGGATAGGTCCTCATACACCAGTGACAAGGATAGGTCCTCATTCACCAGTTACAAGGATAGGTTCCAAGGATAGGTCCTCATACACCAGTGACAAGGATAGGTCCTCATACACAGGTGACAAGGATAGGTCCTCATACACCAGTGACAAGGATAGGTCCTCATACACAGGTGACAAGGATAGGTCCTCATACACCAGTGACAAGGATAGGTCCTCATACACCAGTGACAAGGATAGGTTCCAAGGATAGGTCCTCATATACCAGTGACAAGGATAGGTCCTCATACACAGGTGACAAGGATAGGTCTTCATACACCAGTGACAAGGATAGGTTCCAAGGATAGGTCCTCATACACCAGTGACAAGGATAGGTCCTCATACACCAGGGACAAGGAAAAGTCCTCATGCACCAGTGGCAAGGATAGGTCCTCATACACCAGTGACAAGGATAGGTCCTCATACACCAGTGACAAGGATAGGTCCTCATACACCAGTGACAAGGATAGGTCTTCATACACCAGTGACAAGGATAGGTCCTCATAAACCAGTGACAAGGATAGGTCCTCATACACCAGGGACAAGGATAGGTTCCAAGGATAGGTCCTCATACACCGGTGACAAGG
The DNA here is from genome assembly GCA_964019135.1 of Arenicola marina. Lineage (NCBI taxonomy): Eukaryota > Metazoa > Annelida > Polychaeta > Arenicolidae > Arenicola > Arenicola marina. Next base: position 19,675,200 of record OZ025248.1, on the reverse strand, counting down.
ATAGGTGCTCATACACCAGTGACAAGGATAGGTTCTCATACACCAGTGACAAGGATAGGTCCTCATACACCAGTGACAAGGATAGGTGTTCATACACCAGTGACAAGGATAGGTCCTCATACACTGGTGACAAGGATAGGTTCCAAGGATAGGTCCTCATACACCAGTGACAAGGATAGGTCCTCAAACACCAGTGACAAGGATAGGCCCTCATACACCAGTGACAAGGATAGGTTCCAAGGATAGGTCCTCATACACCAGTGACAAGGATCGATTCCAAGGATAGGTCCTCATACACCAGTGGCAAGGATAGGTTCCAAGGATAGGTCCTCATAAACCAGTGACAAGGATAGGTCCTCATACACCAGTGACAAGGATAGGTCTTCATACACCAGAGACAAGAATAGGTTCTCATAAACCAGTGACAAGGATAGGTCATCATACACCAATGACAAGGATTGGTTCCAAGGATAAGTCTTCATACACCAGTGACAAGGATAGATTCCAAGGATAGGTCCTCATACACCAGTGGAAAGGATAGGTTCCAAGGATAGGTCCTCATACACCAGTGACAAGGATAGGTTCCAAGGATAGGTCCTCGTACACCAGTGACAAGAATAGGTCCTCATTCACAGGTGACAAGGATAGGTCCCAAGCATAGGTCCTCATACCCCAGTGACAAGGATAGGTCCTCATACACCAGTGACAAGGATAAGTCCTCATACACCAGTGACAAGGATAGGTCCTCATACACCAGTGACAAGGATAGGTTCCAAGGATAGGTCCTCATACACCAGTGACAAGGATAGGTTCCAAGGATAGGTTCTCATACACCAGTGACAAGGATAGGTTTTCATACACCACTGACAAGGATAGGTTCCAAGGATATGTCTTCATACACCAGTGACAAGGATAGATTCCAAGGATAGGTCATCATACACCAGTGGCAAGGATAGGTTCCAAGGATAGGTCCTCATACACCAGTGACAAGGATAGGTCTTCATACACCAGTGACAAGGATAGGTCCTCATAAACCAGTGACAAGGATAGGTCATCATACACCAGTGACAAGGATTGGTTCCAAGGATAGGTCCTCATACACCAGTGGCAAGGATAGGTTCCAAGGATAGGTCCTCATACACCAGTGACAAGGATAGGTTCCAAGGATAGGTCCTCATACACCAGTGACAAGGATAGGTCCTCATACACTGGTGACAAGGATAGGTCCCAAGGATAGGTCCTCATACACCAGTGACAAGGATAGGTCCTCATACCCCAGTGACAAGGATAGGTCCTCATACACCAGTGACAAGGATAAGTCCTCATACACCAGTGACAAGGATAGGTCCTCATACACCAGTGACAAGGATAGGTCCCATAGATAGGTCCTCATAAACAAGTAGGAATTATAGGTCCCAATGATAGAGCTGAGCTCGACCTCGAGGTTCTCAAGGGGACCGCCTTGTACTCATAACCTGAAGCTTAGCTCGACTCCGAGGTTTTCAAGGTGATCGCCTTGCACTCATAACCTGAAGCTCAGCTCGACTCCGACGTTTTCAAGGTGATCGCCTTGCACTCATAACCTGAAGCTTAGCTCGACTCCGAGGTTTTCAAGGTGATCGCCTTGCACTCATAACCTGAAGCTCAGCTCGACTCCGACGTTTTCAAGGTGATCGCCTTGTACTCATAACCTGAAGCTTAGCTCGACTCCGAGGTTTTCAAGGTGATCGCCTTGCACTCATAACCTGAAGCTCAGCTCGACTCCGACGTTTTCAAGGTGATCGCCTTGCACTCATAACCTGAAGTTTAGCTCGACTCCGAGGTATTCAAGGAGGTCGCCTTGTACTCATGACTTGAAGCTTAGCTCGACTCCGACGTTTTCAAGGGGATCGCCTTGCACTCATAACCTGAAGCTTAGCTCGACTCCGAGGTTTTCAAGGAGGTCGCCTTGTACTGATGACTTGAAGCTTAGCTCGACTCCGAGGTTTTCAAGGGGATGGCCTTGTACTCACTTGTCTTGCCTGCAGACACAAAGAGACAGCTAACAGGTTGAGCTTATCTGAGAGACCGAAATAGAACGATGACCTAGTAGCACAGCTTCCATATCCGCTCCAGAACGTGTGTCTGAAGTCCACCATGACAACTTAGCAACTAAACTATGTAACCAGCTGCAGCTGAATTCGTATTCTGGGCATGTAGTCGAGTCGCTTGATCAGAATACTCTTTTTGCGTCAGTTCAATGTCAGTTCTAGGCATTCCTTAACATACGTCACATCCGGGATCGTCAGCCAATAACAGACGTCACATCCGGTATGACGTCATATCCGGTATTGTCATCAGGCAAATAGTTAGGGCGATTACTGATGCTCACTGTACTCCCCCAATACTTGCTCGAGCCAGGCGTGGGAAGGTCGACAAGCAGTGCTAAGCGACCGCTGGGGCTGGCGGGATCGGGGGTGGGGTCGGAGATGGGACAGCGGTCGTGGCTAATGTGGGGAGTTCACCGCGTCAGGGGTGGGGAGTACGCCGCGTTAGGGGTGGGGAGTACGCGGCGTCAGGGGTGGGGAGTGCGCCACGTTAGGGGTGGGGAGTACACCACGTCAGGGGTGGGGAGTACGCCACGTCAGGGGTGGGGAGTACACCGCGTCAGGGGTGGGTAGTACGCCACGTCAGGGTGGGGAGTACACCACGTCAGGGGTGGGGAGTACGCCACGTCAGGGGTGGGGAGTACGCCACGTCAGGGTGGGGAGTACACAACGTCAGGAGTGGGGAGTACGCCACGTCAGGGGTGGGGAGTACGCCGCGTCAGGGGTGGGGAGTACGCCGCGTTAGGGGTGGGGAGTACGCCGCGTCAGGGGTGGGTAGTACGCCCCGTCAGGGGTGGAGAGTACGCCGCGTCAGGGGTTGGGAGTACGCCGCGTTAGGGGTGGGGAGTACGCCACGTTAGGGGTGGGGAGTACGCCACGTCAGGGGTGGGGAGTACGCCACGTCAGGGGTGGAGAGTACGCAACGTACGTCAGGGGTGGGGTGTACGTCACGTCAGGGTTGGGGAGTAAGCCACGTTAGGGGTTGGGAGTACGCCACGTCAGGGGTGGAGAGTACGCCACGTCAGGGTGGGGAGTACACCACGTCAGGGGTGGGGAGTACGCCACGTCCGGGGTGGGGAGTACGCCGCGTCAGGGGTAGGGAGTGCGCCACGTTAGGGGTGGGGAGTACGCCACGTCAGGGGTGGGAAGTACGCCACGTCAGGGGTGGAGAGTACGCCACGTCAGGGCGGGGAGTACACCACGTCAGGGGTGGGGAGTACACCACGTCAGGGGTGGGGAGTACACCGCGTCAGGGGTGGGGAGTACGCCACGTCAGGGGTGGGGAGTACACCGCGTCAGGGGTGGGGAGTACACCACGTCCAGGGTCGGGAGTACACCACGTCAGGGATGAAACGTTTACAATGTGAGCGCCTATTAACTTATTTAAACCTTCTGGCATTCTATAAATTTACACATGGACTGCAATAAACGAATTGAGCTCAATATTTGGTAACTGGACACAGACAATAAGATGTCCCTGTTATTCGACATGTCTTTATTTATAACAACTCACATTTAGTATTCTAACAGCGGTTTAGATACAAACACAAAGATACGGTCGTCATTCCGTGCTATATATGACACCGTACACTACGGGTGCTTCATACCTGGAATACATATTAACCCATTGATGACAAGTATGTTCAGTAATTAATATGATGACCAATATGGCAAGCCGTATGCATAATAACGTCACATCATATATAGTTGATGCGAGCGTGATATCACGTGACAACGGACACTTCAGGACTGCCTGCATGCGGGCGATCTTTAAACAGTGGAATCATTCCACCTGTAGGGCGATCAGGTTGTATATGAATCATTCCACCTGTAGGGCGATCAGGTTGTATATGAATCATTCCACATGTAAGACAATCAGGCAGTGCATTAATCAGTCCGCCTATTAATGCGATTCATACATTGGCTGATCGGGTGATCAGCCAGTGTATGAATAAGTCATCCGACTCAGCGTGCGATCAGGCTGGCTATGAATCATCCCAATCAGCGTGCGATCAGGCTGGCTATGAATCAACCCAATCAGCGTGCGATCAGGCTGGCTATGAATCGTCCCAATCAGCGTACGATCAGGCTGGCTATGAATCATCCCAATCAGCGTGCGATCCGACTGGCTATGACTCATCCCAATCAGCGTGCGATCAGACTGGCTATGAATCAACCCAATCAGCGTGCGATCAGGCTGGCTATGAATCATCCCAATCAGCGTGCGATCAGGCTGGCTATGAATCATCCCAATCAGCGTGCGATCAAGCTGGCTATGAATCATCCGACTCAGCGTGCGATCAGGCTGGCTATGAATCATCCCAATCAGCGTGCGATCAGGCTGGCTATGAATCATCCGACTCAGCGTGCGATCAGGCTGGCTATGAATCATCCCAATCAGCGTGCGATCAGGCTGGCTATGATTCGTTGGAGGACGGGCTGTCAAGAGCCCGCTGTTCGAAGCCGCTGGTCGATGTCTGGTACGTCACGTGACTAGACTTGGGCCAGGTGCCCGTGGTGGCCCTAGCGGATGTGTCTGGATGGTAGAGCGCCAAGCTGTGAGCCCGGCCGTCGTACACCCCGACTGTCTGGCGGAAGTGGGGTATGTATACCGGCCTGCCGGGCGGCGCGGCGGGCTCCCTCTCCCCGCCCGAGGTGGACGGCTGGGGCTGGCACACCCGGCCCAAGGCCGGCGGCTGCGGCTCTGAGCGATAATTGGGGTGGAGTGGACGCACTCTAGTCCTACATGCGGCGCCGTATTTGGCCATGGTAACGTCTGGTTTGGAGGCACCGGGAGGGGCGCTATCCGGGGTGGGGGTCCTGGAGGGGGGGTCGCACCTGCTCCAGCCACCGTCTCTCCCCCTGGTGACGGTTTCCATGCCGTGATCTTGACCTACAGCGGAGCTGTCATGGCTGCCGCGAGACTCCCCAGGGTGGTCGTTAGGAGGGCGTGACCCCCGCCCTCCCATAGGGTCAGGCCAGTCCCCACCCCCACCCCACTGGCCCGGCGCCTCGACCCTCCTCCGAGCCACGTGGGCGGGCATGTCCACCCCGGGTGCAACCTCCTGCCCCCTCAGGGGCTGCTTGTCGTCCAGCGCCACGGTGGGCTCTCCTGGGTAGGGCGGGGGGTCTTCCAGGGGGTAGCACGGAGGCGCTGCTGACTCCATGTAGTCTGAAACAAAAAGGCCAATAGTTAATGGCGAGTCATGTTATTGTCTAACTCCACGTTCCCGGTCAGTAAGGCAGTAAGTGGTGTGATACCTTACCTGGGGGCACTGCTCCGTGCGGACACGTCGAGTAACTGAGGCAGTAAATGGTGTGATACCTCACCTGGAGGCACTGCTCCGTGCCGACACGCCGAGTAACTGAGGCAGTAAGTAGTGTGATACCTTACCTGGAGGCACTGCTCCGTGCGGACACGTCGAGTAACTGAGGCAGTAAATGGTGTGATACCTCGCCTGGGGGCACTGCCCCGTGCGGACGTGCCGAGTAACTGAGGCAGTAAATGGTGTGATACCTCGCCTGGGGGCACTGCCCCGTGCCGACACGCCGAGTAACTGAGGCAGTAAGTAGTGTGATACCTTACCTGGAGGCACTGCCCCGTGCGGACACGCCGAGTAACTGACGGCATAATTAGCTGCTCGTGACGCCCGCATTAGCTGATGATGAGAGCATTCACTGACCCCTGAAATGAAATGGCCAAAAGGTAATTTTAAAGTATGCTTCACAGAACATTATAATACTCGCTGCACCGTTCATTAGCACGGTGCATTATGACAGTGCATTGTGACAGTGCATTACGACAGTGCATTACGACAGTGCATTACGACAGTGCATTACGACAGTGCATTACGACAGTGCATTACGACAGTGCATTATGTCATTATGGGAGTGCGTTACGACAGCACATTATGACAATGCATTACGACAGTGCATTATGACAGTGCGTTATGACAGTGAATTATGAAAGTGCGTTATGACAGTGTATCATGGCAGTGCATTATAACATTGCATTATAACCGTGCATTATAACAGTGCATTATGACAGTGCGACACCGTTATACTTCCAGCAACTTTCTTACGAGTCATGGTGCTGAAGAAAATGTGCTAAAGAAATAAATGACTGAAAAGCGATTTCGCATCAAGGTAGGGTTTCAGTATTAGGATGTATCTGGCTTACCGCTCTGCAATCGTTTTCGTCGTTTGTACGCCCAACAGCAATGGCAGTAGTAGCATGACGTCACTACTGTAGCTATGACAACCACGAGGCACCCGATCGCCAAGCCAATTACCAGAGGAAGCCTTCAAATGAAACACAAAAAACACCAATATTATGAACGAGAAACTACCTTAGCAACAACAACACACTTGCCTGTAATTGTTTATTTAGAGAATCGTCATTCATCACAACAAACACCCGATAAACGACATTCACTAATCGGTGGTACTCCTAAGGGCCACACACTGTTCAGCGGCACTCACTCCTAAGGGGCCCTCAATGTTCAGCGGCACTCACTCCTAAGGGGCCCTCACTGTTCAGTGGCACTCACTCCTAAGGGGCCCTCAATGTTCAGGGGCACTCACTGTTCAGGGTCACTCACACCTCAGGGGCACTCACTGTTCAGGGGCACTCACTGTTCAGGGGCACTCACACCTCAGGGGCATTCACTCCTCAGGGGCACTCACTCCTCAGGGGCACTCACTCCTCAGGGGCACTCACTCCTCAGGGGCACTCACTGTACAGGATCACTCACTCCTCAGGGGCACTCACTGTTCAGGGGCACTCACACCTCAGGGGCATTCACTCCTCAGGGGCACTCAGTGTTCAGGGGCATTCACTCGTCAGGGGCACTCACTCCTCAGGGGCACTCACTGTACAGGATCACTCACTCCTCAGGGGCAATCACTCCTAAGGGGCCCTCACTGTACAGGGGCATTCACGGTTCAGGGGCATTCACTCGTTAGGGGCACTCACTCCTCAGGGGCAATCACTCCTAAGGGGACCTCACTGTTCCGGGGCACTCACTGTTCAGGGGCATTCACTCCTTAGGGGCACTCACTACTCAGGGGCACTCACACCTCAGGGACATTCACTGTTCAGGGACATTCACTCCTTAGGGGCGCTCACTCCTCAGGGGCAATCACTTCTAAGGGGCACTCACTGTTCAGGGGCACTCACTGTTCAGGGGCATTCACTCCTTAGGGGCACTCACTGCTCAGGGGCACTCACTCCTCAGGGGCACTCACTGTTCAGGGGCACTCACTCCTCAGGGGCACTCACCCCTCAGGGGCACTCACTCCTCAGGGGCACTCGTTCCTCAGGGGCACTCACTCCTCAGGGGCACTCACTCCTCAGGGACATTCAATCCTCAGGGGCACTCACTGTTCAGGGGCACTCACACCTCAGGGGCACTCACTCCTCAGGGGCACTCACTCCTCAGGGGCACTCACACCTCAGGGACGCTCACATCTCAGGGGCCCTCACTGTTCAGGGGCACTCACTGTTCAGGGTCACTCACACCTCAGGGGCACTCACTGTTCAGGGGCACTCACTGTTCAGGGGCACTCACACCTCAGGGGCATTCACTCCTCTGGGGCACTCACTCCTCAGGGGCACTCACTCCTCAGGGGCACTCACTCCTCAGGGGCACTCACTGTACAGGATCACTCACTCCTCAGGGGCACTCACTGTTCAGGGGCACTGACACCTCAGGGGCATTCTCTCCTCAGGGGCACTCAGTGTTCAGGGGCATTCATTCCTCAGGGGCACTCACTCCTCAGGGGCACTCACTGTACAGGATCACTCACTCCTCAGGGGCACTCACTGTTCAGGGGCACTCACTCCTCAGGGGCACTCACTGTTCAGTGGCACTCACTCCTCAGGGCCACTAACTCCTCAGGGGCATTCACTCCTCAGGGGCACTCACTGTTCAGGGGCACTCACTCCTCAGGGGCACTCACTCCTCAGGGCACTCCTCAGAGGCGCTCACTCCTCAGGGGCACTCACACCTCAGGGGCACTCACGCCTCGGGGGCACTCACTGTTCAGGGGCACTCACTCCTCAGGGGCACTCACTGTTCAGGGGCACTCACACCTCAGGGGCACTCACTCCTCAGGGGCACTCACTCCTCAGGGGCTCTCACACCTCAGGGACACTTACTCCTCAGGGGCACTCACTGTTCAGGGGCACTCACACCTCAGGAACATTCACTCCTCAGGGGCACTCACTCTTCAGGGGCACTCACTGTTCAGGGGCACTCACACCTCAGGGGCACTCACTGTTCAGGGGCACTCACTCCTCAGGGGCAATCACTCCTAAGGGGCCCTCACTGTTCAGGGGCATTCACGGTTCAGGGGCATTCACTCCTTAGGGGCACTCACTCCTAAGGGGCAATCACTCCTAAGGGGACCTCACTGTTCCGGGGCACTCACTGTTCAGGGGCATTCACTCCTTAGGGGCACTCACTACTCAGGGGCACTCACACCTCAGGGACATTCACTGTTCAGGGACATTCACTCCTTAGGGGCGCTCACTCCTCAGGGGCAATCACTTCTAAGGGGCACTCACTGTTCAGGGGCACTCACTGTTCAGGGGCATTCACTCTTTAGGGGCACTCACTGCTCAGGGGCACTCGCTCCTCAGGGGCACTCACTGTTCAGGGGCACTCACTCCTCAGGGGCACTCACTCCTCAAGGGCACTCACTCCTCAGGGGCACTCGTTCCTCAGGGGCACTCACTCCTCAGGGGCACTCACTCCTCAGGGACATTCAATCCTCAGGGGCACTCACTGTTCAGGGGCACTCACACCTCAGGGGCACTCACTCCTCAGGGGCACTCACTCCTCAGGGGCACTCACACCTCAGGGACACTCACATCTCAGGGGCACTCACTGTTCAGGGGCACTCACTGTTCAGGGGCACTCACTGTTCAGGGGCACTCACTGTTCAGGGGCACTCACTGTTCAGGGGCACTCACTGTTCAGAGTCACTCACACCTCAGAGGCACTCACTGTTCAGGGGCATTTACTGTTCAGGGTCACTCACACCTCAGGGGCACTAACTCTTAAGGGGCACTCACTGTTCAGGGTCACTCACACCTCAGGGGTCACTCACTGTTCATGGGCACTCACTGTTCAGGGGCACTCACTGTTTAGGGCCACTCACACCTCAGGGGCACTCACTTCTCAGCGGCACTCACTCCTCAGGGGCACTCACTCCTCAGGGGCACTCACTCCTCAGGGGCACTCACACCTCATGGACACTCACACCTCAGGGGCACTCACTCTTCAGTGAGCACTCACTCTTGGGTGGGGGTAAGCTCATTGTTCTGAGTGTACACTCAGTATGGCTGGAGGGGTGGGTGTACACTCACTGCTTTGAGTGTGCACTCAGTGTGGCTCGAGGGGTGGGTGTACACTCACTGTTCTGGGGGTCCGTCCAGCCGGTGGGGCCCGTCCTCCCGGGGGCAGCAGTAGCGCCGAGTCTCGTCGCCGCAGCAATACGGTATGTCGGGTTTGCCCCACTTGGGGCAGAGGAAGCCATTGTTCCACTGTCCGTGCTCATCCCGGTAGCCTTGGCAGAACTCGGGCAGGCCGGCTGCGAAAGACACGACACCCGCATCACGGTCAATGTAGCCAGTGGACACCACATATAGACACCATATATAGTCTTCACATATATTCGCCACGTATATTCCCCACATAATCCCCACATATAGTCCCCACACATAGTCCCCACACATAGTCCCTAAACATAGTCCCTAAATATAGTCCCCAAATATAGTCCCCACATAGTTCCCACATAGTCCTCACATATATTCTCCCTAAGTATAGTTCCCACAGTCCCCACATAGTCCTCACATATACTTCCCAAATATAGTCCCCATATAGTCCCCACGTATAGTCCCCACATATAGTCCCCACATAGTCCCCACATAGTCCTCACATATACTTCCCAAATATAGTCCCCATATAGTCCCCACGTATAGTCCCCACATAGTCCCCACATATAGTTCTCACATAGTCCCCACATATAGTCCCCAAATATAGTCCCCACATAGTCCCCACATAGTCTTCACATATACTCCCTAAGTATAGTCCCCACAGTCCCCGCGTAGTCCTCACATATACTCCCCAAATATAGTCCCCATATAGTCCCCACATATAGTCCCCACATAGTCCCCACATATAGTCCTCACATAGTCCCCAAATAGTCCCCACGTATAGTCTCTACATATAGTCTCCACATATAATCCCCACTTATAATCCCCATATAGTTCTCGCACATAGTCCCCATATAGTCCTCGCACATCCTCTTGGCTCTCCACGAGACATGCAAGAGGGAGAGAGATAGGAGAGAGAGAGAGAAAAGGCAGCAGTTAGAGAGAGGGAGAGAGAGAGAAAAGGCAGCAGTTAGCGAGAGGGAGAGAGAGAGAAAAGGCAGAAATTAGCGAGAGGGAGAGAGAAATAGAAGGAGAAATGGAAGAAGAGTGATACTGGAGAGATAGAGAGATAGAGAGAGCCGACTACATAAGGTAAAATATGCGGCTAGGGTGCGGATTTGTGGATCTTCCAATTCCTATAATGACATTGACCAATTTAGGCCGCGTCTTTGAGGGACGCTCCTCGGTGTATGACCGTCAGGCGGTCTGTGCCAAGTCGTTCATTGCAATTTGGCCGTTTATGTTGTCCTACCTTGGGGACGCCATCGACTCACGTCATCAGCGGCTACAGGGAAAGGGGAGGTGGGGGGGGGGTACGTGGTCGACGCTATCCCCATGGCAGGGAGGGGGGGTTGTAGTATGGGGTGCAGGAGTAAATGCCCCCCCCACCACCCGTCCCTCCCACGCCGTGAAGGGGGATGGGTGGGTATGGGGTGGTGGTGGGGCGCCGATGGGCGATCCCCGCCGGTCCCTCCCATGTCGTGAGCTGTCATGGACCGGACCAAGGAATCAGTATTTACCCGGCATCCGATTCTTTGGCCGAATTGGCAGGCTGGGTCCCCCGGAGAATGCTCATGTTCTCAGGGTACCAGCCCCAGGGAATTAAAGACGATAGTGCTGGGGGCGGGTGTGACAGAGCGGGATTAGGGACTAGCCAAATAGGGCCTCAAATAGTTACAACCATGGTGAGCGTTCTTGCAGTAAATGTTGTGCTTCCATTTCCAAAGAGTCTATAATTTTACTTTCATATGAACATTAACATATCCAAACATCATCCACAGGAGGCCGCTGTTGTTTGAACACCAAGATGGACGGATCGCCGTGGTTTGGACGCTAAGGGTAAGGTGGACGGGTTTACAGATCCCCATGGTTTGGACGCTCAGCGTCAGGTGGACGGGTCTACAGATCGCCGTGGTTTGGACGCTCAGCGTAAGGTGGGCGGGTTTACAGATCGCCATGGTTTGGACGCTCAGCGTCAGGTGGACGGGTCTACAGATCGCCGTGGTTGGGTCACTCGGACGGGATATCTGGAAGGGATGAGACGGGAACTCCTGGCCTTCCTGTAGCGATCCCATATAAGCCATGGCCGGTCGGCCTGGTCTGGTCGGATGTACGGTTCCCATGGTTACCCCCACCTCACGCCCACCCCCCCCCCCCCCACCTCGCTGCATGCACGTGGTATAATGTCCCTGATCCCGACAAAGCGCCCCTGTACTGGTCGGGCGGTCCGGGGGGGGGTGAAGGAGAACAGCGCTATGTAATGGTCGGGCGGTCCAGAGGGGGGGGGGGGGTTAAGGGGAACAGCCCGATGTAATGCTCGGGTGGTCCAGAGGGGGGGTCAAGGGAAAGACCCCGATGTAATGGTCGGGCGGTCCGGGGGGGGGGTGAAGGGGAACAGCCCGATGTAATGCTCGGGCGGTCCAGATGGGGGGGGGGGGTGAAGGGAAAGACCCCGATGTAATGGTCGGGCGGTCCGGGGGGGGGGGTGAAGGGGAACAGCCCGATGTAATGGTCGGGCGGTCCAGGGAGGGAAGGGGGTGAAGGGGAACAGCCCGATGTAAGGGTCGTTCGGTCCAATGGGGGCTGGGGGTGGGAGTGAAGGGGAAGAGCCCAATGTAAGGGTCGTTCGGTCCAAGGGGGGTGGGGGGTGGGAGTGAAGGGGAAGAGCCCGATGTAAGGGTCGTTCGGTCCAAGGGGGTGGGGGGTGGGAGTGAAGGGGAACAGCCCGATGTAAGGGTCGTTCGGTCCAAGGGGGGTGGGGGGTGGGAGTGAAGGGGAAGAGCCCGATGTAAGGGTCGTTCGGTCCAAGGGGGGTGGGGGGTGGGAGTGAAGGGGAAGAGCCCGATGTAAGGGTCGTTCGGTCCAAGGGGGGCTGGGGGTGGGAGTGAAGGGGAACAGCCCGATGTAAGGGTCGTTCGGTCCAAGGGGGGCTGGGGGTGGGAGTGAAGGGGAAGAGCCCGATGTAAGGGTCGTTCGGTCCAAGGGGGTGGGGGGTGGGAGTGAAGGGGAAGAGCTCGATGTAAGGGTCGTTCGGTCCAAGGGGGTGGGGGGTGGGAGTGAAGGGGAAGAGCCCGATGTAAGGGTCGTTCGGTCCAAGGGGGGTGGGGGGTGGGAGTGAAGGGGAAGAGCCCGATGTAAGGGTCGTTCGGTCCAAGGGGGGCTGGGGGTGGGAGTGAAGGGGAAGAGCCCGATGTAAGGGTCGTTCGGTCCAAGGGGGTGGGGGGTGGGAGTGAAGGGGAAGAGCCCGATGTAAGGGTCGTTCGGTCCAATGGGGGCGGGGGGTGGGAGTGAAGGGGAAGAGCCCGATGTAAGGGTCGTTTGGTCCAAGGGGGGTGGGGGGTGGGAGTGAAGGGGAACAGCCCGATGTAAGGGTCGTTCGGTCCAAGGGGGGCTGGGGGTGGGAGTTAAGGAGAAGAGTCCGATGTAATATTCGAGGAGAGCTGCAGTGGGGAGCGGTTGCAGGGATAGTCAGAAGGGTAGGGTGGTGGTGACAGGCGGGGGCAAGGAAGGGTCCTGTTGATCGAGGGTCGCCCATTCAAGCCGGTGCTCATGGCTTTACCTGATGGCCAAGCAATATAATCCAAGGGAAGGGTCAGCGGCCGGTAAAAACAGGGCAACGGAGCAGGACGGTGGTGATGGTATAGGTGGTGATGGTATAAGTGGTGATGGTATAGGTGGTGAAAGTATGGTGGTGATGGTACATGTGGTGATGGTACGGGTGGTGATGGTATAGGTGGTGATAGTATGGGTGGTGAAGGTATAGGTGGTGATGGTATAGGTGGTCATATCATAGGTGGTGATAGTACAGGTGGTGATAGTATAGGCGGTGATGGTATAGGTGGTGATATTATAGGTGGTGATGGTATAGGTGGTGATAGTATGGGTGGTGATGGTACGGGTGGTGATGGTATAGGTGGTGATGGTATAGGTGGAGATGGTATAGGTGGTGATGGTATAGGTGGTGATGGTATAGGTGGTGATGGTATAGGTGGTGATATTATAGGTGGTGATGGTATAGGTGGTGATAGTATGGGTGGTGATGGTACGGGTGGTGATGGTATAGGTGGTGATGGTATAGGTGGTGATGGTATAGGTGGTGATAGTATGGGTGGTGAAGGTATAGGTGGTGATGGTTAAAGGTGGTGATGGTATAGGGGATGATATTATAGGTGGTGGTGGTATAGGTGGTGATGGTACAGATGGTGATGGTATGGGTGGTGATGGTATAGGTGGTGATGGTATGGGTGGTGATGGTATAGGTGGTGATGGTACAGGTGGTGATGGTACGGGTGGTGATGGTATAGGTGGTGATAGTATGGGTGGTGATGGTATAGGTGGTGATGGTATAGGTGGTGATGGTATAGGTGGTGATGGTACGGGTGGTGATGGTATAGGTTGTGATATTATAGGTGGTGAGGGAATAGGCGGTGATGGTATAGGTGGTGATGGTGTATAGGTGGTGATGGTACAGGTGGTGATAGTATGTGGTCCAGAGGGGAGGTGAAGGGGAACAGCCCGATGTAATGTTCGGGCGGTCCAGAGGGGGGGTGGGTGAAGTGGAAGACCCTGATGCAATGGTCGGGCGGACCATGGTGATAGTACAGGTGGTGATAGTATAGGTGGTGAAAGTATAGGTGGTGATAGCGTAGGTGTCCATGGGTATTGGGGGTGGGGTGGCGTGGGAAGGGGGTGTCCATGGATATTGGGGTGGGGAGGTGAGGGGGAGTCCATGGATATTGATGTAGGAGTGGCGAGGGGAATGGGTGTTCATGGGTATTGGAGGTGGGGGTGGCGAGGGGAATGGGTGTCCATGGCTATTGAGGGTGGGGGTGGTGCGGGGAGGGGGAGTCCATGGGTACTGAGAGTGAGGGTGGTGAGGGGAGGGGTGTCCATGGCTATTGGGGGTGGGGGTGGCGCGGGGAGGGTGAGTCCATGGGTACTGAGAGTGGGGGTGGTGAGGAGAGGGGTGTCCATGGCTATTGGGGGTGGGGGTGGCGCGGGGAGGGAGAGTCCATTTGTATTGATGGTGGGGGTGGTGCGGGGAGGGGGTGTCCATGGGTATTGGGGGTGGGGGTGGCGAGGGGAATGGGTGTCCATGGCTATTGGGGTGGGGTGGAGACGGGAAGGGATGGCCATGGGTATTTAGGGTGGGGGTGGTGCGGGGAAGGGGAGTCCATTTGTATTGAGTGTGGGGGTGGTGAGGGGAGGGGGTGTCCATGGGTATTGGGGGTGGGGGTGGCGCGGGGAGGGGGAGTCCATGGGTATTTAGAGTGGGGTGGTGCGGGGAAGGGGAGTTCATTTGTATTGAGTGTGGGGATGGTGAGGGGAGAGGGTGTCGATGGGTATTGGGGGTAGGGGTGGCGCGGGGAGGGGGTGTCCATGGGTATTGAGGGTGGGGGTGGTGCGGGGAAGGGGAGTCTATTTGTATTGAGTGTGGGGGTGGTGAGGGGAGAGGGTGTCGATGGGTATTGGGGGTGGGGGTGGCGCGGGGAGGGGGAGTTCATGGGTATTTAGGGTGGGGGTGGTGCGGGGATGGGGAGTCCATGGGTATTTAGGGTGGGGGTGGTGCGGGGAAGGGGAGTCTATTTGTATTGAGTGTGGGGGTGGTGAGGGGAGGGGGTGTCCATGGGTATTGGGGGTGGGGGTGGCGCGGGGAAAGGGAGTCCATTTGTATTGAGTGTGGGGGTGGTGAGGGGAGGGGGTGTCCATGGTATTGGGGGTGGGGGTGGCGCGGGGAGGGGGTGTCCATGGGTATTGGGGGTGGGGGTGGCGCGGGGATGGGGAGTCCATGGGTATTTAGGGTGGGGGTGGTGCGGGGAAGGGGAGTCCATTTGTATTGAGTGTGGGGGTGGTGAGGGGAGGGGGTGTCCATGGGTATTGGGGGTGGGGCTGGCGCGAGGAGGGGGTGTCCATGGGTATTGGGGGTGGGGGTGGCGCGGGGATGGGGAGTCTATGGGTATTTAGGGTGGGGGTGGTGCGGGGAAGGGGAGTCTATTTGTATTGAGAGTGGGGGTGGTGAGGGAGGGGGTGTCCATGGGTATTGGGGGTGGGGGTGGTGCGGGGAAGGGGAGTCCATTTGTATTGAGTGTGGGGATGGTGAGGAGAGGGGGTGTCCATGGGTATTGGGGGTGGGGGTGGCGCGGGGATGGGGAGTCCATGGGTATTTAGGGTGGGGGTGGTGCGGAGAAGGGGAGTCCATTTGTATTGAGTGTGGGGGTGGTGAGGGGAGGAGGTGTCCATGGGTATTGGGGGTGGGGGTGGCGCGGGGAGGGGGTGTCCATGGGTATTGGGGGTGGGGGTGGTGCGGGGAGGGGGAGTCTATTTGTATTGAGAGTGGGGGTGGTGAGGGGAGGGGGTGTCCATGGGTATTGGGGTGGGGGTGGCGCGGGGAGGGGGAGTCCATGGGTATTTAGGGTGGGGGTGGTGCGGGGAGGGGGAGTCTATTTGTATTGAGAGTGGGGGTGGTGAGGGGAGGGGTTGTCCATGGGTATTGAGGGTGGGGGTGGTGCGGGGAAGGGGAGTCTATGGGTATTGAGGGTGGGGGTGGTGCGGGAAGGGGGAGTCTATTTGTATTGAGAGTAGGGGTGGTGAGGGGAGGGGGTGTCCATGGGTATTGAGGGTGGGGGTGGTGCGGGGAAGGGGAGTCCATTTGTATTGAGTGTGGGGGTGGTGAGGGGAGGGGGTGTCCATGGGTATTGGGGGTGGGGGTGGCGCGGGGAGGGGGAGTCCATGGGTATTTAGGGTGGGGGTGGTGCGGGGAAGGGGAGTCCATTTGTATTGAGTGTGGGGGTGGTGAGGGGAGGGGGTGTCCATGGGTATTGGGGGTGGGGCTGGCGCGAGGAGGGGGTGTCCATGGGTATTGGGGGTGGGGGTGGCGCGGGGATGGGGAGTCTATGGGTATTTAGGGTGGGGGTGGTGCGGGGAAGGGGAGTCTATTTGTATTGAGAGTGGGGGTGGTGAGGGGAGGGGGTGTCCATGGGTATTGGGGGTGGGGGTGGTGCGGGGAAGGGGAGTCCATTTGTATTGAGTGTGGGGGTGGTGAGGAGAGGGGGTGTCGATGGGTATTGGGGGTGGGGGTGGCGCGGGGAGGGGGAGTCCATGGGTATTTAGGGTGGGGGTGGAGCGGGGAGGGGGAGTCTATTTGTATTGAGAGTGGGGGTGGTGAGGGGAGGGGGTGTCCATGGGTATTGGGGGTGGGGGTGGCGCGGGGAGGGGGAGTCCATGGGTATTTAGGGTGGGGTGGTGCGGGGAAGGGGAGTCCATTTGTATTGAGTGTGGGGGTGGTGAGGGGAGAGGGTGTCGATGGGTATTGGGGGTGGGGGTGGCGCGGGGAGGGGGAGTCCATGGGTATTTAGGGTGGGGGTGGTGCGGGGAGGGGGAGTCTATTTGTATTGAGAGTGGGGGTGGTGAGGGGAGGGG
>OZ025248.1:19601494-19658053 GCA_964019135.1 Arenicola marina | reverse complement strand
ATGGTATAGGTGGTGAAAGTATGGGTGGTGATGGTATAGGTGGTGATGGTATAGGTGGTGATGGTATGGGGGGTGATGGTATGGGGGGTGAAGGTATAGTTGGTGATGGTATGGGGGGTGATGGTATAGGCGGTGAAAGTATGGGTGGTGATGGTACATGTGGTGATGGTATGGGTGGTGATGTTACATGTGGTGATGGTACGGGTGGTGATGGTATAGGTGGTGATAGTATGGGTGGTGATGGTGTAGGTGGTGATAGTATGGGTGGTGATGGTATAGGTGGTGATATTATAGGTGGTGATGGAATAGGCGGTGATGGTATAGGTGGTGATGGTATAGGTGGTGATGGTATAGGTGGTCATATTATAGGTGGTGATAGTAAAGGTGGTGATAGTATAGGTGGTGATGGTATAGGTTGTGATATTATAGGTGGTGATGAAATAGGCGGTGATGGTATAGGTGGTGATATTATAGGTGGTGATGGTATAGGTGGTGATAGTATGGGTGGTGAAGGTATAGGTGGTGATGGTATAGGTGGTGATGGTATAGGTGGTGATAGTATGGGTGGTGAAGGTATAGGTGGGGATGGTATAGGTGGTGATGGTATAGGTGGTGATATTAAAGGTGGTGATGGTATAGGTGGTGATAGTATGGGTGGTGAAGGTATAGGTGGTGATGGTATAGGTGGTGATGGTATATGTTGTGATATTATAGGTGGTGATGGAATAGGCGGTGATGGTATAGGTGGTGATGGTATAGGTGGTGATGGTATAGGTGGTGATGAAATAGGCGGTGATGGTATAGGTGGTGATAGTATGGGTGGTGAAGGTATAGGTGGTGATGGTATAGGTGGTGATGGTATAGGTGGTGATAGTATGGGTGGTGAAGGTATAGGTGGGGATGGTATAGGTGGTGATAGTATGGGTGGTGATAATATGGCTTGTGATGGTACAGATGGTGCTGGTATAGGTGGTGATGGTACAGATGGTGCTGGTATAGGTGGTGATGGTATAGGTGGTGATGGTACAGATGGTGCTGGTATAGGTGGTGATGGTATAGGTGGTGATAGTATGGGTGGTGATGGTACGGGTGGTGATGGTATAGGTGGTGATAGTATGGGTGGTGAAGGTATAGGTGGTGATGGTACAAGTGGTGATGGTATAGGTGTGGTGGTACAGGTGGTGATGGTATGGGTGGTGAAGGTATAGGTGTTGATGGAATAGGTGGTGATGGTATAGGTGGTGATGGTACAGGTAGTGATGGTATAGGTGGGGATAGTATGGGTGGTGAAGGTATAGGTGGTGATGGTATAGGTGGTGATATTATAGGTGGTGATTGTACAGGTGGTGATAATATAGGTGGTGATAGTATGGGTGGTGAGGGTATAGGTGGTGATGGTTAAAGGTGGTGATGGTATAGGGGATGATATTATAGGTGGTGGTGGTATATGTGGTGAGGGTACAGATGGTGATGGTATAGGTGAGGATGGTATAGGTGGTGATGGTATAGGTGATGATATTATAGGTGGTGATGGTACATGTGGTGACGGTACAGATGGTGATGGTATAGGTGGGGATGGTATAGGTGGTGATGGTATAGGTGGTGATGGTATAGGTGGTGATGGTACAGATGGTGATGGTGTAGGTTGTGATATTATAGGTGGTGATTGTACAGGTGGTGATAATATAGGTGGTGATAGTATGGGTGGTGAGGGTATAGGTGGTGATGGTTAAAGGTGGTGATGGTATAGGGGATGATATTATAGGTGGTGGTGGTATAGGTGGTGATGGTACAGATGGTGATGGTATAGGTGGGGTTGGTATAGGTGGTGATGGTATGGGTGGTGATGGTATAGGTGGTGATGGTACAGGTGGTGATGGTACATGTGGTGATGGTACAGATGGTGATGGTATAGGTGGGGATGGTATAGGTGGGGATGGTATAGGTGGTGATGGTATAGGTGGGGATGGTATAGGTGGTGATGGTATAGGTGGTGATGGTATAGGTGGGGGTGGCCTATGTGTTGATAATATGGGTTGTGATGGTATAGGTGGTGATGGTACAGATGGTGCTGGTATAGGTGGTGATGGTACAGGTGGTAATAGTATGGGTGGTGATGGTATAGGTGGTGATGGTACAGGTGGTAATAGTATGGGTGGTGATGGTATAGGTGGTGATGGTACAGGTGGTGATGGTATAGGTTGTGATATTATAGGTGGTGAGGGAATAGGCGGTGATGGTATAGGTGGTGATGGTATAGGTGGTGATGGTATAGGTGGTGATGGTATAGGTGATGATGGTACAGGTGGTGATAGTATGTGGTCCAGAGGGGGGGTGAAGGGGAACAGCCCGATGTAATGTTCGGGCGATCCAGAGGGGGGGTGGGTGAAGTGGAAGACCCTGATGCAATGGTCGGGCGGAACCATGGTGATAGTACAGGTGGTGATAGTATAGGTGGTGAAAGTATAGGTTGTGATAGCGTAGGTGTCCATGGGTATTGGGGGTGGGGTGGCGTGGGAAGGGGTTGTCCATGGATATTGGGGTGGGGAGGTGAGGGGGAGTCCATGGGTATTGGTGTAGGGGTGGCGAGGGGAGAGGGTGTCCATGGCTATTGAGGGTGGGGGTGGTGCGGGGAGGGGGAGTCCATGGGTACTGAGAGTGGGGGTGGTGAGGGGAGGGGTGTCCATGGCTATTGGGGGTGGGGGTGGCGCGGGGAGGGAGAGTCCATTTGTATTGATGGTGGGGGTGGTGCGGGGAGGGGGAGTCCATGTGTATTGGGGTGGGGAGGTGAGGGGGAGTCCATGGGTATTGGAGGTGGGGGTGGCGAGGGGAATGGGTGTCTATGGTTATTGAGGGTGGTGGTGGCGAGGGGAATGGGTGTCCATGGCTATTGGGGTAGGGGTGGCGACGGGAAGGGGTGGCCATGGGTATTGGTGTAGGGGTGGCGAGGGGAGGGGGAGTCCATGGGTATTTAGGGTGGGGGTGGTGCGGGGAAGGGGAGTTCATTTGTATTGAGTGTGGGGGTGGTGAGGGGAGGGGGAGTCCATGGGTATTGAGGGTGGGGGTGGTGCGGGGAAGGGGAGTTCATTTGTATTGAGTGTGGGGGTGGTGAGGGGAGGGGGAGTCCATGGGTATTTAGGATGGGGGTGGTGCGGGGAAGGGGAGTTCATTTGTATTGAGTGTGGGGATGGTGAGGGGAGGGGGAGTCCATGGGTATTGAGGGTGGGGGTGGTGCGGGGAAGGAGAGTTCATTTGTATTGAGTGTGGGGGTGGTGAGGGGAGGGGGAGTCCATGGGCATTGAGGGTGGGGGTGGCGCGGGGAGGCGGAGTTCATGGGTATTTAGGGTGGGGGTGGTGCGGGGAAGGAGAGTTCATTTGTATTGTGTGTGGGGGTGGTGAGGGGAGGGGGTGTCCATGGGTATTGGGGATGGGGCTGGCGCGGGGAGGGGGAGTCCATGGGTATTGAGAGTGGGGGTGGTGAGGGGAGGGGGAGTCCATGGGTATTGAGGGTGGGGGTGGCGCGGGGAGGGGGAGTCCATGGGTATTTAGGGTGGGGGTGGTGCGGGGAAGGGGAGTCCATTTGTATTGAGTGTGGGGGTGGTGAGGGGAGGGGGTGTCCATGGGTATTGGGGGTGGGTGTGGCGCGGGGAGGGGGAGTCCATGGGTATTTAGGGTGGGGGTGGTGCGGGGAAGGGGAGTCCATTTGTATTGAGTGTGGGGGTGGTGAAGGGAGGGGGTGTCCATGGGTATTGGGGGTGGGGGTGGCGCGGGGAGGGGGAGTCCATGGGTATTTAGGGTGGGGGTGGTGCGGGGAAGGGGAGTCCATTTGTATTGAGTGTGGGGGTGGTGAAGGGAGGGGGTGTCCATGGGTATTGGGGGTGGGGGTGGCGCGGGGAGGGGGTGTCCATGGGTATTGAGGGTGGGGGTGGTGCGGGGAAGGGGAGTCCATGGGTATTGAGGGTGGAGGTGGTTGGGGGGCGGAGTCCATGGGTATTGGGGGTGTGAGTGGTGAGGGGAGGGGTGTCCATGGGTATTGAGGGTGGGGGTGGTGCGGGGAAGGGGAGTCTATGGGTATTGAGGGTGGGGTTGGTGAGGGGAGGGGGTGTCCATTGGCAGTTGGGGTGGGGGTGGTGCGGGGAGGGGGTGTCCAAGGGTATTAAGGGTAGGGGTGGTGAAGTGAGGGGGTGACCATGGGTATTGGGGGTGGGGGTGGCAGGGGTCTAGCGCGAGGAAGGCATGTCTTATCAGCGTCCCATGGGAGGCTCCGTTGAGCCCCGAGGTCAAGGTCGCTCGTTTGCTGGCCCGCGACAGGGAGGGTGGTGGTGTGGTGGTGGGTGTCGGGAGTGGAGTCCGCATGAACATTGTGAGCCAACCCTGACAGTGAACTATTGGCCATTCACTCGGGCTTAGTATGGGTATCGGCATCGGGGTCAATAGGGTAGGTGTTGGGTTTGGGGACGTTGGTGAGGGGTGCGTGGGGTACTTCCACAATGCGGGATGGAACGGAGGCTTATAATCCTCAGGCGATTCCGCGTGAATAAATAAGTATGAAGTCTTATTGTCGACATTCAAGTCAATGCGAAGGCTGTATTAGATCTCACCGACAGCCGCTCGCTATCCCTGACAGCCGCTCGCTATCCCTGACAGCCGCTCGCTATCATTGACAGCCGATCGCTATCCCTGACAGCCGTTAGTTATCACTGACAGCCCCTCGCTCTCACTGACAGCCCCTCGCTCTCACTGAGAGCCGCTCGTTCTCACTAACAACCGTTCGCTATCCCTGACAGCCGCTCGCTCTCACTGAGCCTGACATGGTCACTTTATTTGGATGGAAGGACTCGAAAGGGGAAGTCCGTTGATCGTTGTCCGCCTGGCAGGCACGTGCGCATCTAGTATGGCGTGGACGGGTTCCTTATGGTGACGTCACAACAAGGAGTCGTTGACCGCCGATAACGACCTTCTGCTCTCCGACCAACACGACCCGTGACCCGTGTCACAGGGCACGTGGACCGGACCAGACCCGTGTCACAAGGCACGTGGACAGGACACGAGCTGGGTCACAAGGCACGTGGACAGGACACGAGCTGGGTCACAAGGCACGTGGACAGGACACGAACCGGGTCACAAGGCATATGGACAGGACACGACCCGGGTCACGTCAGGGCACGTGGACAGGACACGACCCGTGTCACAGGGCACGTGGACAGGACACGACCCGGGTCACAGGGCATGTGGACAGGACACGACCTGGGTCACAGGGCACGTGGACAGGACACGACCCGGGTCACAAGCCACGTGGACAGGACACGACCCGGGTCACAGGGCACGTGGACAGGACACGACCCGGGTCACAGGGCACGTGGACAGGACACGACCCGGGTCACAGGGCACGTGGACAGGACACGACCCGGGTCACAGGGCACGTGGACAGGACACGGCCCGGGTCACAGGGCACGTGGACAGGACACGACCCGGGTCACAGGGCACGTGGACAGGACACGACCCGGGTCACAATGCACGTGGACAGGACACGGCCCGGGTCACAGGGCACGTGGACAGGACACGACCCGGGTCACAGGGCAAGTGGACAGGACACGACCCGGGTCACAGGGCACGTGGACAGGACACGACCCGGGTCACAGGGCACGTGGACAGGACACGACCCGGGTCACAGGGCAAGTGGACAGGACACGACCCGGGTCACAGGGCACGTGGACAGGACACGACCCGGGTCATAGGGCACGTGGACAGGACACGACCCGGGTCACAAGCCACGTGGACAGGACACGACCCGGGTCACAGGGCAAGTGGACAGGACACGACCCGGGTCACAGGGCACGTGGACAGGACACGACCCGGGTCACAGGGCACGTGGACAGGACACGACCCGGGTCACAGGGCACGTGGACAGGACACGACCCGGGTCACAGGGCACGTGGACAGGACACGACCCGGGTCACAAGGCACGTGGACAGGACACGACCCGGGTCACAG
This sequence comes from Arenicola marina, assembly GCA_964019135.1. NCBI lineage: Eukaryota > Metazoa > Annelida > Polychaeta > Arenicolidae > Arenicola > Arenicola marina. The sequence goes on along the minus strand of OZ025248.1, from coordinate 19,652,059 downwards.
GGCACGTGGACAGGACACGACCCGGGTCACAGGGCACGTGGACAGGACACGACCCGGGTCACAGGGCACGTGGACAGGACACGGCCCGGGTCACAGGGCACGTGGACAGGACACGACCCGGGTCACAGGGCACGTGGACCGGACCAGACCCGTGTCACAAGGCACGTGGACAGGACACGAGCTGGGTCACAAGGCACGTGGACAGGACACGAGCTGGGTCACAAGGCACGTGGACAGGACACGAACCGGGTCACAAGGCATATGGACAGGACACGACCCGGGTCACGTCAGGGCACGTGGACAGGACACGACCCGTGTCACAGGGCACGTGGACAGGACACGACCCGGGTCACAGGGCATGTGGACAGGACACGACCTGGGTCACAGGGCACGTGGACAGGACACGACCCGGGTCACAAGCCACGTGGACAGGACACGACCCGGGTCACAGGGCACGTGGACAGGACACGACCCGGGTCACAGGGCACGTGGACAGGACACGACCCGGGTCACAAGGCACGTGGACAGAACACGACCCGGGTCACAGGGCACGTGGACAGGACACGACCCGGGTCACAGGGCACGTGGACAGGACACGACCCGGGTCACAGGGCACGTGGACAGGACACGGCCCGGGTCACAGGGCACGTGGACAGGACACGACCCGGGTCACAGGGCACGTGGACAGGACACGACCCGGGTCACAATGCACGTGGACAGGACACGGCCCGGGTCACAGGGCACGTGGACAGGACACGACCCGGGTCACAGGGCAAGTGGACAGGACACGACCCGGGTCACAGGGCACGTGGACAGGACACGACCCGGGTCACAGGGCACGTGGACAGGACACGACCCGGGTCACAGGGCAAGTGGACAGGACACGACCCGGGTCACAGGGCACGTGGACAGGACACGACCCGGGTCATAGGGCACGTGGACAGGACACGACCCGGGTCACAAGCCACGTGGACAGGACACGACCCGGGTCACAGGGCAAGTGGACAGGACACGACCCGGGTCACAGGGCACGTGGACAGGACACGACCCGGGTCACAGGGCACGTGGACAGGACACGACCCGGGTCACAGGGCACGTGGACAGGACACGACCCGGGTCACAGGGCACGTGGACAGGACACGACCCGGGTCACAAGGCACGTGGACAGGACACGACCCGGGTCACAGGGCACGTGGACAGGACACGACCCGGGTCACAGGGCACGTGGACAGGACACGACCCGGGTCACAGGGCACGTGGACAGGACACGGCCCGGGTCACAGGGCACGTGGACAGGACACGACCCGGGTCACAGGGCACGTGGACAGGACACGACCCGGGTCACAATGCACGTGGACAGGACACGGCCCGGGTCACAGGGCACGTGGACAGGACACGACCCGGGTCACAGGGCACGTGGACAGGACACGACCCGGGTCACAGGGCACGTGGACAGGACACGACCCGGGTCACAGGGCACGTGGACAGGACACGACCCGGGTCACAGGGCAAGTGGACAGGACACGACCCGGGTCACAGGGCACGTGGACAGGACACGACCCGGGTCACAGGGCACGTGGACAGGACACGACCCGGATCACAGGGCACGTGGACAGGACACGACCCGGGTCACAGGGCACGTGGACAGGACACGACCCGGGTCACAAGGCACGTGGACAGGACACGACCCGGGTCACAGGGCACGTGGACAGGACACGACCCGCGTCACAGGGCACGTGGACAGGACACGACCCGGGTCACAGGGCACGTGGACAGGACACGACCCGGGTCACAGGGCACGTGGACAGGACACGACCCGGGTCACAGGGCACGTGGACAGGACACGACCCGGGTCACAAGGCACGTGGACAGGACACGACCCGGGTCACAGGGCACGTGGACAGGACACGACCCGGGTCACAGGGCACGTGGACAGGACACGACCCGGGTCACAGGGCACGTGGACAGGACACGGCCCGGGTCACAGGGCACGTGGACAGGACACGACCCGGGTCACAGGGCACGTGGACAGGACACGACCCGGGTCACAATGCACGTGGACAGGACACGACCCGGGTCACAATGCACGTGGACAGGACACACTGCTTACCTGATTTTCCTTTCTTGGGCATGACAGTAATATTTATCTATATCCTATGTGTGTGCCACTGCAAAGATCATTTGTATCCTTCTCATGACCTAATCCTGATGAAGTGAGCCGCTCTCACTTCTATAGTTACAATTGTGTCTGTCTGTCTGTGCATTAGCGACAGGATATCTCCCTGTTCGCCGCCAGCAACCAGTGTCGAGATGGGCGAAGGTAAACTTCCGTATTGAGTGGTACACTGTCAACTTTACAGGAGAAAACGCGTTCCCTATATGAAGTAAAAACATGCCTTGTAACAATTACACGTACCATCGTCATTGATAACGAGAACCAGACTACCAGAACCAGACCAGAAGAATCAGACTACCAGTAAAGGCCGTTCCGTCATTCGCCGACAGAAGGCGGCTATGAAGTCATGCCATCATGGTGACCGCCCCGCCATTCGCCCACAGAAGGCGGCTATGAAGTCATGCCATCATGGTGACCGCCCCGCCATTCGCCCACAGAAGGCGGCTATGAAGTCATGCCATCATGGTGACCGCCCCGCCATTCGCCGACAGAAGGCGGCTATGAAGTCATGCCATCATGGTGACCGCCCTGCCATTCGCCCACAGAAGGCGGCTATGAAGTCATGCCATTATGGTGACCGCTCCGCCATTCGCCCACAGAAGGCGGCTATGACGTCATGCCATTATGGTGACCGCTCCGCCATTCGCCCACAGAAGGCGGCTATGACTTCATCTCAAACTGGTGACTGCCCTGTCATTCTCCGACAAAAGGCGGCTATGACGTCATGCCATCATGGTGGACGCCCTGCCATTCGCCGACAAAAGGCGGCTATGACGTCATGCCATTATGGTGACCGCCCCGCCATTCGCCCACAGAAGGCGGCTATGACTTCATCTCAAAATGGTGGACGCCCTGCCATTCGCCGACAGAAGATGGCATTGACGTCATGCCATCCTGGTGGACGCCCTGCCATTCGCCGACAAAAGGCGGCTATGACGTCATGCCATTATGGTGACCGCCCCGCCATTCGCCCACAGAAGGCGGCTATGACTTCATCTCAAAATGGTGACCGCCCCGCCATTCGCCCACAGAAGGCGGCTATGACGTCATGCCATCATGGTGGACGCCCTGCCATTCGCCGACAAAAGGCGGCTATGACGTCATGCCATCATGGTGGACGCCCTGCCATTCGCCGACAAAAGGCGGCTATGACGTCATGCCATCATGGTGGACGCACCGCCATTCTACAACAAAAGGCGGCTATGACGCCTTGTGCCATCCAGCGGCGACTGCCCATAACCCACAACAATGCCACAGCAATGCCTTTCCCAGCGTGTCGGCCAGTCAGAGGGCAGCCAAGGTCTGTCTGTGCCACCTGGAAACCGTCACGAGATCACCCGACGGTCCGTACCGCGGCCAAAATACACTCAATAGTGGTAATCGGGAGTCACTCGGGTATCTGTTAGTGGCTCGTTTGCGGTATTACACGGGAAGGCAAGGCTCCGACAATGAACTTAATAAACCAAGTCGATAATTAGCAACAGGAAGGCTTCCCTTGGAGATGGGCAGGGGGCGCACTGATGGGGTGTGGGGCTCCGTTAGGTGGGGGGGGGGCACTGATGGGGTGTGGGGCGTCGTTAGGGGGGGGGGCACTGTTTGGGTGTGGGGCTCCTTTAGGGGGGGGGGCACTGTTGGGGTGTGGGGCTCCGTTACGGGGAAGTACTGTACTTAGTCCCCTTCCCTCACCCACCCCTCCACCCTGGCGTCTTACCCGCGTGCTTAGTCCCCTCCCCTCACACACCCCTCCAGCCTTGGGTCTTACCCCCGTCCTTAGTCCCCTCCCCTCACTCACCCCTCCACCCTGGCGTCTTACCCCCAACCACACCTCCAGACAGCCACACCTCCAAACACCTACACCTCCAAAGAGTACCGCTGACTGTACCGCTGACCGTACCGCTGACTGTACCGCTGACCTGACCGCTGACTGTACCGCTGACGGTACCGCTGACGGTACCGCTGACTGTACCGCTGCCGGTACCGCTGACCGTACCGCTGACTGTACCGCTGACCGTACCGCTGACTGTACCGCTGACATCCCCACGCAGAGAATGTATCCCTGACGTCCCGACACTGGCTGTATCCCTGACGTCCCAACGCTGACTGTATCCCTGACGTCCCGACGCTGACTGTATCCCTGACGTCCCAACGCTGACTGTATCCCTGACGTCCCAACGCTGACTGTATCCCTGACGTCCCGACGCTGGCTGTATCTCTGACGTCCCAACGCTGACTGTATCCCTGACGTCCCGACACTGACTGTATCCCTGACGTCCCAACGCTGACTGTATCCCTGACGTCCCGACGCTGGCTGTATCTCTGACGTCCCAACGCTGACTGTATCCCTGACGTCCCGACACTGGCTGTATCTCTGACGTCCCAACGCTGACTGTATCCCTGACGTCCCAACGCTGACTGTATCCCTGACGTCCCGACACTGGCTGTATCCCTGACGTCCCAACGCTGACTGTATCCCTGACGTCCCGACGCTGACTGTATCCCTGACGTCCCAACGCTGACTGTATCCCTGACGTCCCGACGCTGACTGTATCCCTGACGTCCCAACGCTGACTGTATCCCTGACGTCCCGACGCTGACTGTATCCCTGACGTCCCGACGCTGAATGTATCCCTGACGTCCCGACGCTGAATGTATCCCTGACGTCCCGACGCTGACTGTATCCCTGACGTGCCCACGCTGGTAACCACGTCCTGGAAGCTCTACTGGTAACTGACTGTCACGTCGGCGTCAGGCTCGAGTGACGACTGAAGATTCGGCGCCAACCGAATCCAGCGCCAACCCACCCCCACCCCTACCGGCCGGCACCCCAACCCACACCGGCCACCACCCACACCGGCCGCACACCCACATCGGCCGCCACCCACGCCCCTATCGGCCGCCACCCCGCCCGCTCAGGGAATCAGCCTCGAGGCTGACCAGGGTGGACGGGAGGAGGGCATGGTCCCAGGGACGTGGGTCTGATGGCCAGCAGCCGGACGGGCGGTCCCTCGTGGCCTCAAGGGGGGGGGGACGTTGGGGGTCAGGGGGTAGGCAGCGATGAGAGGCGCGGTGGAAAGGGTGGCGGCAGGGGGTTGCGGGCGGGGCAGAGGGCTGCGTGTGTTACAACAACACCAGCCGGGCGGCCATCTCGACAGCTGGATCCTCGGAGGAGACGACCCGAGCTCCGTATCCTCTCCGTAATGCCAACCTCCAAAGGCCCCTCTCCAATACCTCCCCCCATTGACCCCCTCCCCCCTTCCTTACACGCCTCGCAGTCTACAAGCACCACCAGGTGGGCGGGGGTGGGGGTGGTATCGGGGGGGCTATCCACCAGATGTACGAGACATTGAGACATGGGGGTTGACTAACCACGTGATGTACGAGACTGTGAGACATGAGGGCTTGACTATCCACGTGATGTACGAGACCTTAAGACATGGAGGGTTGACTAACCACGTCTCGTACGAGACTTTCAGACATGGGGGGTTCGATTCTTTCCAGTAATAACACAAACGTTCCCTCCCAGTAATAACCCAAAGGTTCCCTCCCAGTATTAACGCAAACGTTCCCTCCCAGTAATAACACAAACGTTGTCCCCCAGTAATAACACAAACTACCTATCCCAGTAATAACCCAAACGTTCCCTCCGAGTAATAACACGAAATACCCATCCCAGTAATAACCCAAACGTTCCCTCCCAGTAATAACATAAACGTCCCCTCCCAGTAACAACCCAAACGTTCCCTCCCAGTAATAACATAAACGCTCCTTTCCAGTAATAACCCAAACGTTCCCGCCCAGTAATAACACAAACGTTTTCTCCCAGTAATAACACGAACTACCCATCCCAGTAATAACACAAACATTCCCTCCCAGTAATAACACAAACGTTCCCTCCCAGTAATAACACGAACTACCCATCCCAGTAATAACCCAAACGTTCTCTCCCAGTAATATCACAAACGTTCCCTCCCAGTAATAACACGAACTACCCATCCCAGTAATAACCCAAACGTTCTCTCCCAGTAATAACACAAACGTTCGCTCCCAGTAATAACACGAACTACCCTTCCCAGTAATAACCCAAGCGTTCCTTCCCAGTAATAACCCAAACGTTCCTTCCCAGTAATTACACGAGCTACCCATTACAGTAATAACTCAAACGTCCCATCCCAGTAATAACACAAACGTTCGCTCCCAGTAATAACAGGAACTACCCATCCCAGTAATAACCCAAACGACCCCTCCCAGTAATAACATAAACGCCCCTTTCCAGTAATAACCCAGACGTTGCCTCCCAGTAATAACACAAACATTTTCTACTAGTAATAACACGAACTACCCACCCCAGTAATAACACAAACGTTCCTTCCCAGTAATAACACGAACGTTCTCCCCCGGTAATAACACAAACGTTTCCTCCCAGTATTAACTGAAACGTGCCCTCTTAGTTATCTATACTAATAAAATGAAGCTGTCTGTCCCACTATGCCGCTGCATGCAAGAGCCCATTGGCATCAGCAGCCGCCTTGAACCTATTAATATCCAGCCGCCGCTCTTAGATGTGTCAAAGCTATCGCTGTGTCAACACAACCGCTGGGTGCTTATCACCTTATCCCGCGGCATACTATCGCCTGCGGCGGGCTACCTGGCTTGGTGCCAACAGTAATAATATTTCTCCCAACGCCTTATCGCCCGAACCGTCATCAAAACAAACAAATCCCGTACTGTCTCGCGTCCACAACTTCTCATTAGTAGCAAGAGAACGAACTCTGCCCGTGGAACCTTGCCTATTTGAATTGATTTGATCTTTTTGATCTTTGATCCAATTTTACAGTATTGTTAAGCGGTCTACACGTCAATTCTATAGACCAACCGGGACGTCAGGCAGATTTTATCCACTGAAGGTAGTAGTAATACGTTAAATGACGAACAACGGACGGGAAACAGCCCCCTTTTTAACTCAATCAACCCTTTTTTTTTACTTAATCACTGTATGAGCTTGGGCCTTAGTTTAACTGGACTGATATTCGTTTATATCGTGCTTTAGCCGCAATTTGAGTATTCTGTTCTGGATGCACAATAATTGCACAGGGTTTAAATATCCTTAACATATATGTCCCGTTATTCCATAGCTCCCGGTCTCAATTTATGTCAATATGATTATCGATATTATTTCTGCCCAATGTCTACCTTCTGCCTGCTACTATTTGACGTATAAAACAAAATACTGTCATACTGTTATTTCTTTCGCTTATTACTACGAACGCTAGACGTCGGCTAGGCGGCTAGTAACACAAACTTTCTACCCCAGTAATAACGCAAACGGCCCTTCCCAGTTAGAAGCTTTGCTTTTTAAGTCACGTACTCTTTCTAACTGTATGTCGTTGGACTGTTAGTCATCCTTCTAAAGAACCAAACAGATGTTTTCACACAAAACAGCTGTCCTTTATACGCATAAGGATGAGTTTCTATTGTGTTACCGTGATCTGCAACTTGGTCAGTAGCGATGGCTTCATGCCCACCGACCTCCATCTCCTGGAGCCAGTTTCCAATTCCGCGCATTGGGCGCAAGGATGCAAAAGACACCTGTGGCCCACAACGCCAACTCCAGGTGACTGGGGCTGAAAGAGTGGCCTTTGATCTGTAAGGGTCGGTGGGTCCACGGGCTGCTGGTGTTAGCGATCTTTCAGACAGCAATATGGGTGGCGACGTCGTTGGCGCTGAGAGATAATTCAGTTAACCAGAGCCTCGAAATAGCAGCCAGTGCCTTGTGCCGAGTGCAGCTAGTGCCTCGTTCTGGATTGTTACAGGGGTAGAGGCTAGTGCCTCATTCTGGATTGTTACAGGGGGAAAGGCTAGTGCCTCGTTCTGGATTGTTACAGGGGTAGAGGCTAGTGCCTCGTTCTGGATTGTTACAGGGGTAGAGGCTAGTGTCTGGATTGTTACAGGGGTAGGGGCTAGTGCATCGTTCTGGACTGTTACAGGGGTAGAGGCTAGTGTCTGGATTGTTACAGGGGTAGAGGCTAGTGCCTCGTTCTGGATTGTTACAGGGGTAGAGGCTAGTGCCTCTTTCTGGTGTTACAGGGGTAGAGGCTAGTGCCTCTTTCTGGTGTTACAGGGGCAGAAGCTAGTGCCTCGTTCTGGATTGTTACAGGGGTAGAGGCTAATGCCTCGTTCTGGATTGTTACAGGGGTAGAGGCTATTGCCTCGTTCTGTATTGTTACAGGGGTAGAGGCTAGTGCCTCGTTCTGGATTGTTACAGGGGTAGAGGCTAGTGCCTCTTTCTGGTGTTACAGGGGCAGAAGCTAGTGCCTCGTTCTGGATTGTTACAGGGGTAGAGGCTAATGCCTCGTTCTGGATTGTTACAGGGGTAGAGGCTATTGCCTCGTTCTGGATTGTTACAGGGGTAGAGGCTAGTGCCTCGTTCTGGATTGTTACAGGGGTAGAGGCTAGTGCCTCTTTCTGCATTGTTACAGGGGTAGAGGCTAGTGCCTCTTTCTGGTGTTACAGGGGTAGAGGCTAGTGCCTCGTTCTGGATTGCTACAGGGGTAGAGGCTAGTGCCTCGTTCTGGATTGTTACAGGGGTAGAGGCTAGTGCCTTGTTCTGGATTGTTACAGGGGTAGAGGCTAGTGCCTCGTTCTGGATTGTTACAGGGGTAGAGGCTAGTGCCTTGTTCTGGATTGTTACAGGGGTAGAGGCTAGTGCCTCGTTCTGGATTGCTACAGGGGTAGAGGCTAGTGCCTCGTTCTGGATTGTTACAGGGGTAGAGGCTAGTGCCTCTTTCTGGTGTTACAGGGGCAGAAGCTAGTGCCTCGTTCTGGATTGTTACAGGGGTAGAGGCTAATGCCTCGTTCTGGATTGTTACAGGGGTAGAGGCTATTGCCTCGTTCTGGATTGTTACAGGGGTAGAGGCTAGTGCCTCGTTCTGGATTGTTACAGGGGTAGAGGCTAGTGCCTCTTTCTGGTGTTACAGGGGCAGAAGCTAGTGCCTCGTTCTGGATTGTTACAGGGGTAGAGGCTAATGCCTCGTTCTGGATTGTTACAGGGGTAGAGGCTATTGCCTCGTTCTGGATTGTTACAGGGGTAGAGGCTAGTGCCTCGTTCTGGATTGTTACAGGGGTAGAGGCTAGTGCCTCTTTCTGCATTGTTACAGGGGTAGAGGCTAGTGCCTCTTTCTGGTGTTACAGGGGTAGAGGCTAGTGCCTCGTTCTGGATTGCTACAGGGGTAGAGGCTAGTGCCTCGTTCTGGATTGTTACAGGGGTAGAGGCTAGTGCCTTGTTCTGGATTGTTACAGGGGTAGAGGCTAGTGCCTCTTTCTGGTGTTACAGGGGTAGAGGCTAGTGCCTCGTTCTGGATTGCTACAGGGGTAGAGGCTAGTGCCTCGTTCTGGATTGTTACAGGGGTAGAGGCTATTGCCTCGTTCTGGATTGTTACAGGGGTAGAGGCTAGTGCCTCTTTCTGGTGTTACAGGGGTAGAAGCTAGTGCCTCGTTCTGGATTGTTACAGGGGTAGAGGCTAGTGCCTCTTTCTGGTGTTACAGGGGTAGAGGCTAGTGCCTCGTTCTGGATTGTTACAGGGGTAGAGGCTATTGCCTCGTTCTGGATTGTTACAGGGGTAGAGGCTAGTGCCTCGTTCTGGATTGTTACAGGGATAGAGGCTAGTGCCTCTTTCTGGTGTTACAGGGGTAGAGGCTAGTGTCTCGTTCTGGATTGTTACAGGGGTATAGGCTAGTGCCTCTTTCTGGATTGTTACAGGGGTAGAGGCTAGTGCCTTGTTCTGGATTGTTACAGGGGTAGAGGCTAGTGCCTCTTTCTGGTGTTACAGGGGTAGAGGCTAGTGCCTCGTTCTGGATTGTTACAGGGGTAGAGGCTAGTGCCTCTTTCTGGTGTTACAGGGGTAGAGGCTAGTGCCTCGTTCTGGATTGTTACAGGGGTAGAGTCTAGTGCCTCGTTCTGGATTGTTACAGGGGTAGAAGCTAGTGCCTCGTTCTGGATTGTTACAGGGGTATAGGCTATTGCCTCGTTCTGGATTGTTACAGGGGTAGAGGCTAGTGCCTCGTTCTGGATTGTTACAGGGGTAGAGGCTAGTGCCTCTTTCTGGTGTTACAGGGGTAGAGGCTAGTGCCTCGTTCTGGATTGTTACAGGGGTAGAGGCTAGTGCCTCGTTCTGGATTGTTACAGGGGTAGAGGCTAGTGCCTTGTTCTGGATTGTTACAGGGGTAGAGGCTAGTGCCTCGTTCTGGATTGTTACAGGGGTAGAGGCTAGTGCCTCGTTCTGGATTGTTACAGGGGTAGAGGCTAGTGCCTCTTTCTGGTGTTACAAGGGCAGAAGCTAGTGCCTCGTTCTGGGTCGTTATAGGGGTAGAGGCTAGTGCTTCGTTCTGGATTACAGGGGTCTGCACGAAGCGAGAGGCCCTTCACCGACGGAGAGTATGTTGTTGCACTGGGAAGTATGAGCCTCCTGATCGCATGATAAAGGAGGTTGAGCAATTGTTTGAAAGGGGCAGAACAAATTTCACATTACTTGCATTCACCTGTTTTATAACATATAGCCTCCCAAGCTCAGTTGGTAAGCAGGGTGACCTGCAGATCAAGGGGTGGTGTGTTCGCGGCCTGGCACTGGGAGGTTTATTTGCCCAAAATAGCGTTCATGGGCATAACAATGTCCTAAAACACCGACATGTTATTTCATTGTTCGCAAACGACCAAGTGGTGCAGTAATAAATCTGTCCATGTCAATCACGTTTCTTGATGTTGTTGCTGGTGTTGCAGTAGATGTTGGAGGGGTGGCCAGTCGGAGCGGCATGACTTTGGGGGTGGCAAGGCGAAGCGGCATGACCTTGGGGATAGCAAGGCGGAGCGGCATGACCTTAGGGGTGGCAAGATTGAGCGGCATGACCTTTGGGGGTGGCAAGGCGGAGCCGTATGACCTTGGGGGGGTGGAAAGGCGGAGCGGCATGACCTTGGGGGCGGAGCGACGTGACCTTGGGGGTGTCAAGGCGGAGCGGCATGACTTTGGGGGTGGCAAGGCGGCGCGGCATGACCTTGGGGGTGGCAAGGTGGAGCGGCATAATTTTGAGGTGGCAAGGTGGGCCGGCATGACCGTTGGGGGTGGCAAGGCGGAGCGGCATGACCTTGGGGGTGGCAAGGCGGAGCGGCATGACCTTGGGGGGTGGTAAGCCAGAGCGGCATGACCTTGAGGGTGTCAAGGCGGAGCGGCATGACCTTGGGGGGTGGCAAGGCGGAGCGGCATGACCTTGGGGGTGACAAGGCGGAGCGGCATGACCTTGGGGGTGGCACGGCGGAGCGGCATGACCTTGGGTGGCAAGGCGGAGCGGCATGAGCTTGGGGGCGTGGCAAGGCAGAGCGGCATGACCTTGGGGGGGGTGGCAAGTCGAAGCGACATGACCTTGGGGGCGGCAAGGCGGAGCAGCATGACCTTGGGGGTGGCAAGGCAGAGCGGCATGGCCTTGTGGGGGTGGCAAGGCGGAGCGGCATGACCTTGGGGTGGGGGTGGCAAGGCGGAGCGGCATGACCTTGGGGGGTAGCAAGGCGGAGCGGCATCACTTTAGGAGTGGCAAGGCGGAGCGGCATGACCTTGGGGGTGGCAAGGCGGAGCGGCATGACCTTGGGGGGTGGTAAGCCAGAGCAGCATGACCTTGGGGGTGTCAAGGCGGAGCGGCATGACATTGGGGGGTTGCAAGGCGGAGCGGCATGACCTTGGGGCGGCACGGCGGAGCGGCATGACCTTGGGGTGGCAAGGCGGAGCGGCATGACCTTCGGGGTGGCAAGGCGGAGCGGCATGACCTTGGGGGGTGGTAAGCCAGAGGGGCATGACCTTGGGGTGTCAAGGCGGAGCGGCATGACATTGGGGGGTGGCAAGGCGGAGCGGCATGACCTTGGGGGTGACAAGGCGGAGCGGCATGACTTTGGGGGTGATAAGGCGGAGCGGCATGATCTTGGGGGTGGCACGGCGGAGCGGCATGACCTTCGGGTGGCAAGGCAGAGCGGAATGACCTTGGGGGGGTGGCAAGTCAAAGCGACATGACCTTGGGGGCGGCAAGGCGGAGCAGCATGACCTTGGGGGTGGCAAGGCAGAGCGGCATGGCCTTGTTGGGGTGGCAAGGCGGAGCGGCATGACTTTGGGGTGGGGGTGGCAAGGCGGAGCGGCATGACCTTGGGGGGTGGCAAGGAGGAGCGGCATCACTTTAGGGGTGGCAAAGCGGAGCAGCATGACCTTGGGGGTGGTATGCGTAGCGGCATGACCTTGGGGGTGGCAAGGCGTAACGGCACGGTCTTGGGGTGGCAGGGCGGAGCGGTATGACTTTTCACCGCCTCTTGTCAGCCTCACGATAACCCAATCCGACGTGTGATACAGTCCAGACCGGCGAGGGGTGGGCAGAAGGGGGCTTGGGGGGGGGGCACCGTGACGCCAGTTGGCCTATCACAGAGTACACAATGTAGTTGTACAGTCATTGTTTGAAAAACGGTGCTTACTACAGGCCGTAATATTTTACGAACAGCGCCTATTGTAGGCACAGGACGTCGCTAGGGACAGAGCGTCGCTAGGGTTGAGGCGGCGCTAGGGATGAGGCGTCGCTAGGGACAGGGCGTATATAGACCTATATATGTACTATTTCAGGAGCCGTATTGAACTGATAAATACCGCGAGCTTTCTCTCTATGCCTAGGTTTAGTAATGTTGCGCGGCCCCGAAGAGGCGCCGGGTTCAATGCGAGGGAGGGGAGCGGCGGTAAGGGTCTCGGTGTGGGTCGTGGTGGGGGAAGCGGCTAGCCCTCCGTGCCGCCTGTCCAAGCTGTCGATCTGGGTCTGCAGGTCCCAGCATATGACCGGAAATAAATCCCCCGCTATGCCCCGGCTGTTATCAGCACCGCTCCAGAGCGGACCGCGCGCCTTGATGGCGTCTTTCCGCTTTTATTTCACCATTTATTATCCAACGCCCTGACGCTATCGGGGTTCAGAGCCTTCTCTCCCTCAAGGGATGTTAAGGAAAGGCTGACATGGTAACGTGGGCTGAGGGTTGCCATAAGGACTGCAGCCAAAACCTCTAGCCGACAAGACTCCGGTGGTACATACAGCTCGATGTTAACGCCGTATTCCCCAAGATGTATTATTCCACAAGGGGTGTAGCACATGGCAATAGCCTGAGACCTACGATGAACATCATCTATATTACAGTCGGTAATACTGCGGGAAGAGCCTGGCAGCGTTTGCGGCGGGGGTATCATGGAACGGCCGACAACAGGGAACTAGTGAACAATACGCGCCATATGCAACCGATGTTGAGTGTCACGCGCAAACGAAATGGCTCGCTTTAAGTGACTTGGAAGTGTCCATACATCCTGATGCATATGTCCCGGACTGGCTAGGCCGGTGGTTGTTACCCGTTGGGCCATGCGGGGTCGCAGCCCTAGCCCCCGCCCCCAGCCCCGACCCCCAACCCATCACTGTCTGTCTCAACAGCCCATTACACAGAGCGCCCTCTGCCGTAAGATCCCGCGGGGTCCTTAACGACGCCGCCTAGGCGAACGTATCAACACCGCTTTGTTTACTTCAGTGCGCGTGGTAATGCCATTGATGTCACAGGAGTGGCACCCCACTGACACCAGGCATGTGGCGGACGAGTTTGGCTTACAGACAGACACAAACAATGCCAAGCCTACAGCTGTGTGGACTCTCCTCCCATGGCACATCACTCCGACACGTGGCACTCTCACATCACTCCGACACGTGGCACTCTCACATTACTCCGATACGTGGTACTTTCACAACGCTCCGACACGTGGCACTCTCACATTACTCCGATACGTGGTAATTTCACAACGCTCCGACACGTGGCACTCTCACATCACTTCGTGGCACTCTCACATCACTCCGACACGTGGCACTCTCACATCACTCCGACACGTGGCACTCTCACATCACTCCGACACGTGGCACTCTCACATCACTCCATGGTACTCTCGCATCACTCCGATATGTGGCCCTTGATTAAGGCGCTCCGACACGTGGCCCTAGGTAACGAAAATCTGACACGTGGCGCTTGGTTACAGCACTTCAACATGTTGCCCTTGGTTACGGCACTTCGAGATGTTGCCCTTGGTTACAACACTTCGAAATGTTGCCCTTGGATACGACACTCCGACACGTTGCCCTTGGTTACGGCTCTCCGACATATTGTCATTGGTTACAGCACTCCGACACGTGGCCCTTGCTTATACGGCACTCCGACATGTTTCCCTTGGTTACAGCACTCCGACATGTTGCTCTTGGTTATATCACTTTGACATGTTGCCCTTGGTTACAGCACTTCGACACGTTGCCCTTGGATACGGCACTTCGACATGTTGCCCTTGGTTACAGCACTTCGACATGTTGCCGTTGGTTACATCACTTTGCACGTGGCCCTTGGTTACCGCACTTCGACATGTTGCCCTTAGTTGCAGCACTTCCACACGTGGTCCCTTGGTTACGGCACATCGAAATGTTGCCCTTTGATACGGCACTCCGACACGTTGCCCTTAGTTACAGCATTCCGACATGTTGCTCTTGGTTACAGCACTTTGACACGTTGATCTTGGTTACGGCACTCTGATATTTTAGCCTCCAAAATCTTGATTCAGTTCCCTTTTAGGTCAAGTTAGTGACATTAGCCATCCTGCGTGTCAATATCACTGATACAGAATTCACAATTACATTATACCCCTTTCTAAAAAATATGAAGTCTTACATATTCGGCAAAGACATAGATCTACAATGTAATAAGATTACAAGGTAATATGATTACAAGGTAATACGACTACCAGGCATTACGATTACAAGGTAATACGATGACAAGGTTATAATATCACAACGTAGCGAGATTACACGGTCATGAGATTACAAGGTAATAAGAGTACAATGTAATAATAGTACAATATAATAAGATTACTATGTAATAAGATTATACTGTAATAAGATTACAGTGTAATAAGATTACACTGTACTAAGATTACACTGTAATAAGATTACACTGTAATACGACTGCACGGTAATAGGATTACACGATCATAAGATTGCAAGGTAAAAGGATTACAGGGTAATACGATTACAAGCTATTACGATTACAAGCTATTACGATTACAAGGTAATACCATTACAAGGTAATACGATTACAAGGTCATCAGATTACAGGGTAATCAGATTACAAGGTAATCAGATTACAAAGTAATCAGATAACAAGGTAATCAGATTACAAGGTAATCAGATTACGTCGTAAAATGTCATGACGCCATGACGTCATGACGCCAGGACGCCAGAACGCCAGAACGCCAGAACGCCAGGAAGCGAGGAGTTTAGAATAACGGTTATGTCTCTCGGGCACTCGAAAGGAGGACGCCGGACTGACCACTTCATCACTAGCTAAATGCTGTCATAGCAGACCAACAAAGGAATGCAAGTCCTGGGATGTATTAGCATCACCGTGGCGCCCTCAGACGACAACCCGCGACACCAAATAGTTGGTTCATAACGCCACCGTGAAGGCTCTCAGTGATCGGTGGGAGGTGGTAGGGGGCAGGGCGGGCGCGGGAGGTGGTGAGGAGGGGAGAGAGTGGACTAGGCAACCAACCGCCCGTCTGCCTGATACACCAGCACATGTAAGTGGGGTGGTGATGAGGGTGGGGACAGTGTCGGAAATTGTGGATTTAGTGGTTGTGGTGACGTTGGTGTTGAAGGTGCTTTGGGAGGGTAGTGGTAAAGGACACGAACTAGAAGATCCAGCCCACACGGACCGGCAGATCAACTCACACAGATCGGCAGATCAACATACAGAGACCGGCAGATCCAGCCCACTCACACAGATCGGCAAATCATCATACAGAGACCAGCAGATCCAGCCCACACAGATCAGCAGATCCAGCCCACACAGACCGGCAGATCCAGCCCACACAGACCGGCAGATCCAGCCCACACAGATCAGCAGATCCAGCCCACACAGACCGGCAGATCCAGCCCACACAGACCGGCAGATCCAGCCCACACAGATCAGCAGATCCAGCCCACACAGACCGGCAGATCCAGCCCACACAGACCGGCAGATCCAGCCCACACAGACCGGCAGATCCAGCCCACACAGATCAGCAGATCCAGCCCACACAGACCGGCAGATCCAGCCCACACAGCTCAGCAGATCCAGCCCACACAGACCGGCAGATCCAGCCCACACAGATCAGCAGATCCAGCCCACACAGACCGGCAGATCCAGCCCACACAGATCAGCAGATCCAGCCCACACAGACCGGCAGATCCAGCCCACACAGACCGGCAGATCCAGCCCACACAGACCGGCAGATCCAGCCCACACAGATCAGCAGATCCAGCCCACACAGACCGGCAGATCCAGCCCACACAGATCAGCAGATCCAGCCCACACAGACCGGCAGATCCAGCCCACACAGACCGGCAGATCCAGCCCACACAGATCAGCAGATCCAGCCCACACAGACCGGCAGATCCAGCCCACACAGATCAGCAGATCCAGCCCACACAGACCGGCAGATCCAGCCCACACAGATCAGCAGATCCAGCCCACACAGACCGGCAGATCCAGCCCACACAGACCGGCAGATCCAGCCCACACAGATCAGCAGATCCAGCCCACACAGACCGGTAGATCCAGCCCACACAGACCGGCAGATCCAGCTCACACAGACCGGCAGATCCAGCCCACACAGATCAGCAGATCCAGCCCACACAGACCGGCAGACCTGTTCCTGATCCGGCACGGCCTTGGTGGCCATAACTCACACTGCCAGCGGACCACACGGTGCCACAACCCATGATCTATGTCGCTAAATCTACACCCATTATTACTCCCCTCGCAAACCTCCCGACCACCCCCTTCCCTGTCCCTCGCCTCGCAGACCTCCACACCACTACCCCTCCCTTTCCCTCACCTCGCAGACCTCCCTACCACCCCTTCCTTCCCCCGGACGTTCAGTCCGTCGGATTCCGAGCCCACAGCTTAAAGGGTTAAAGGTCAGGGCAGAGGTGGAGTTTTATTCTGCGCCGGTCATCTCGAGCCGTTATAGGATTTGCCTTGCTATAAATCTCCCACTGTCAGTGGTGCTTGTTATTGCTATGTGACCCGGCGGCCATTGCGTTGAGCTGTGAGCACCGCAACCAGCCCCCCCACCCCCCCGCCCCGGCGCTCCATGTCCCCCCACCCCCAACACCCGCAGCCGCACCCCACACCCCCCCGCGTTCCACGCCCCCCCCGCAATCACCTCCACACCCGCACCCCACACTCACCCCGCGCTCCACGCACCCCCCCCCGCAATCACCCCCACACCCTCACCCCACACTCACCCCGCGCTCCACGCCCCCCCCCCCCGCCGCAATCACCCCCACACCCGCACCCCACAAGTTTATACAAAAAATCACCGCACTCCACGCCCCCCACTCCCCCCCCCCCCGCACTAATACCCGCTCCGGCACCCGCTCTCGCACCCCACACCCACACTCGCACCCCACACCCACTCCCGCACTCACACCCACACCCTACACTCACAGCGGCACCCCGCGCTGCACGCCCCCCCCCGCATTCAAACCCGCACTGGCACCCACCCCGCGCTCTACGCCCACTCATACCCGCATCCCACAACCACACCCGCGCCCGCCCTTACACGTGTGGCCCAGAACGTCATAGTGACGAAAACGTCAGATCACACGGTCTGAGCCATCTAGGAGCAAATGTACAGTTTCACATTGTGCCTCGATCGCAGTGTCTGTTGACGGGGGCTGTGAATATATGAGGCAGTAACTCTTCAGTTTCAGATATATTTAAGTGCTTTCATCAACGATGGAATATGGGTATCGCCCCCATCCCCCCCCCCCTCCCCCCATACCTCCCTCCGGGTCCATCTCTTGAAACCTTCTATTCCAAGAAACCTTAGCTTTCCTTATTTTCCTGCGCCTTAATTCGCAAATTTCGGCCTCCAAGAGGTCTCTAATTGTCAATCAATCAATCCTTTAGCCCCGAGTGGCCCCGCCCTGTCTTCTTCAGAAACGCCACGCAGGGTTGTGTGAGCGATAACCGGGATGGTTGAAATTAAACTTTAAACTGTATATTTCATTCTACCAAGGTATGACGTTTTGGTCACTATGACGTTTTGGGTTCTAACACACGTGCACCCCAGGACTGAGGCTTCACTGTGCATATAACACGTCTGTAAGTCTTACCTTTCTCATGACTGAGGCTTCACTGTACATATAACACGTCTGTATGACTTACCTTTCTCAGGACTGAGGCTTCACTGTACATATAACACGTCTGTATGACTTACCTTTCTCATGACTGAGGCTTCACTGTACATATAACACGTCTGTAAGACTAACCTTTCTCATGACTGAGGCTTCACTGTACATATAACACGTCTGTATGACTTACCTTTCTCATGATTGAGGCCTCACTGTGCATATAACACGTCTGTAAGACTTACCTTTCTCAGGACTGAGGCTTCACTGTACATATAACACGTCTGTAAGACTAACCTTTCTCATGACTGAGGCTTCACTGTACATATAACACGTCTGTATGACTTACCTTTCTCATGACTGAGGCTTCACTGTACATATAACACGTCTGTAAGACTTACCTTTCTCATGACTGAGGCTTCACTGTACTTATAACACGTCTGTATGACTTACCTTTCTCATGACTGAGGCTTCACTGTACATATAACACGTCTGTAAGACTTACCTTTCTCATGATTGAGGTCTCACTGTGCATATAACACGTCTGTAAGACTTACCTTTCTCATGACTGAGGCTTCACTGTACTTATAACACGTCTGTATGACTTACCTTTCTCATGACTGAGGCTTCACTGTACATATAACACGTCTGTAAGACTTACCTTTCTCATGATTGAGGTCTCACTGTACATATAACACGTCTGTAAGACTTACCTTTCTCATGATTGAGGTCTCACTGTGCATATAACACGTCTGTATGACTTACCTTTCTCATGACTGAGGCTTCACTGTGCATATAACACGTCTGTAAGACTTACCTTTCTCAGGACTGAGGCTTCACTGTACATATAACACGTCTGTAAGACTAACCTTTCTCATGACTGAGGCTTCACTGTACATATAACACGTCTGTATGACTTACCTTTCTCATGACTGAGGCTTCACTGTACTTATAACACGTCTGTATGACTTACCTTTCTCATGACTGAGGCTTCACTGTACATATAACACGTCTGTATGACTTACCTTTCTCATGACTGAGGCTTCACTGTACATATAACACGTCTGTATGACTTACCTTTCTCAGGACTGAGGCTTCACTGTACATATAACACGTCTGTAAGACTTACCTTTCTCATGACTGAGGCTTCACTGTACTTATAACACGTCTGTATGACTTACCTTTCTCATGACTGAGGCTTCAATGTACATATAACACGTCTGTAAGACTTACCTTTCTCAGGACTGAGGCTTCACTGTACATATAACACGTCTGTAAGACTAACCTTTCTCATGACTGAGGCTTCACTGTACTTATAACACGTCTGTATGACTTACCTTTCTCAGGACTCATGTTGCTTCCTAGCAGTGTGGGCATCAGGCTTGAAGACGGTCACGTGACGTAGACTGGAGAACCTTGTTGTGGATGCTTGCGATGGGTGTGCTCCATGCGGAACCAGTGACCGCTACTGGCGTGTGGCAGACTCTGCAAGGCAAGGCGATAATCAGGGTGGGGGGGGTAAAGACGGAAACCCTTGTCGTCGGGACACGGACAGAATATGAGACCATCAGACGGGGTATGAGACCATCAGACCGGGTATGAGACCATCAGACCAGGTATGAGACCATCAGACAGGGTATGAGACCATCAGACAGGGTATGCTACCATCAGACAGTGTATGATACCTTCAGACCGGGTATGAGCCCATCAGACCGGGTATGACACCTTCAGACCGTGTATGAGACCTTCAGACCGGGTATGATACCTTCACACCGTGTATGACACCTTCAGACCGGGTATGATACCATTAGACCGGGTATGAGACCATCAGGCCGGGTATGATAGCTTCAGACAGGGTATGAGACCTTCAGACCGGGTATGATACCTTCACACCGTGTATGACACCTTCAGACCGAGTATGATACCATTAGACCGGGTATGAGACCATCAGGCCGGGTATGATAGCTTCAGACAGGGTATAATACCATCAGACCGGGTATGGTATCAGTTCGTCGTTGCTTTCAACAATGGTCAGGAGTGGTTCGCTCCTTGGAGGAAAACGGTCGTCTCTGCATCTGCATTTAGCGGTGCATTATGAAAACTTACCTCGGACCGCGGTGATGAAGACTTGTCGCCATTGGCGCCAGGCGTTAAGCGGACGCCTGGTGGAACGTTCACCAATCGTCCGATGGCGCCATTCCAGGCGGATCCAGATCTCCTTCCCCACCACACCCCACCTCCCCATGCACGCCTCACCTTAATACACCCCCCCACCCGCCCATACCCCTTCATTTCCTCACTCCAATTAAATGCATGCCTGCCTCACAGGGCCCACCTACCCCACCACTTAGTGTTCTGTGTGAAGCCTCCCTTAATAACGTGGCGTGCCGGCCAGGTCAGCCAATTGCCGCCGTGCCGGCCTTGTCAGCCTATTGCCGCCTGGTCAGTCTATTGCCGCCCTATTGCCGCCCTATTGCCGCCTTGTCAGCCTATTTCCGGCCTTGTCAGCCTATTGCCGCCTTGTCAGCCTATTGTCATCTTGTCAGCCTAGTGTCGCCTTGTCAGCCTATTGCCGGAGTGCCGGCCTTGTCAGCCTATTGCTGCCGTGCCGGCTTGTCAGCCTATTGCCGCCCTATTGCCGCCTTGTCAGCCTATTGCCGCCTTGTCAGCCTATGTTGTCGCCTTGTCAGCCTATTGCCGGACTTGTCAGCCTATTGCCGGACTTGTCAGCCTATTGCGGCCTTGTCAGCCTATTGCCGCCGGGTCAGCCTATTGCCGTCATGCCCGCCTTGTTAGCCTACTGCCGCCGTGCCCGCCTTGTCAGCATATTGCGGCCTTGTCAGCCTATTGCCGCCCTGTGAGCCTTGTCAGCCTATTCCCGGCCTTGTCAGCCTATTGCCATCTTGTCAGCCTATTGTCGCCTTGTCAGCCTATTGCCGCCTGGTCAGCCTATTGCCGTCATGCCCGCCTTGTCAGCCTATTGCCGCCGCGCCCGCCTTGTCAGCCTATTGCTGTCGTGCCGCCTTGTCAGCCTATTGCCGCCTGGTCAGTCTATTACCGCCCTATTGCCGCCTTGTCAGCCTATTGCCGCCGTGTCGGCCTTGTCAGCCTATTGCCGCCCTATTGCCGCCTTGTCAGCCTATTCCCGGCCTTGTCAGCCTATTGCCGCCGTGCCCGCCTTGTCAGCCTATTGCCGCCTGGTCAGTTTATTGCCGCCCTATTGCCGCCTTGTCAGCCTATTGCCGCCGTGTCGGCCTTGTCAGCCTATTGCCGCCCTATTGCCGCCTTGTCAGCCTATTGCCGCCTTGTCAGCCTATTGCCGCCTTGTCAGCCTATTGCCATCTTGTCAACCTATTGTCTCCTTGTCAGCCTATTGCCGGAGTGCCGGCCTTGTCAGTCTATTGCTGCCGTGCCGGCTTGTCAGCATATTGCCGCCCTATTGCCGTCTTGTCAGCCTATTGCCGCCTTGTCAGCCTATTTTGCCGCCTTGTCAGCCTATTGCCGGACTTGTCAGCCTATTGCCACCGTGCCCGCCTCGTCAGCCTATTGCCGCCGTGCCCGCCTTGTCAGCCTATTGCCGCCTTGGTCAGCCTATTGCCGCCGTGCCGTCCTTGCCGCCTTGTCATGTGACATGGTTTCACTCTCCCTTCCTTCTCCCATTGACGCGATATGACCAAAAGTGGTTAAAGCGTCCTGAATATACAACCAACTAATCACTGGCCACAGGACGTTCGTCACGAACTCAATAAGGGAGAGGAGGGGGAGGCTCTCACTCTACTGCCATGGGGTGGCGCCGGTTTATACCTTATAGCTGACTTACCATGTTAGAACCGCTGCCAATACACCCCTCCCCCTCGTGACTCACACATGTCACCTGTAACAGCAGTCTGTCAAAGTCACCAGTAACAGCAGTCTGTCTCAGTCACCAGTAACAGCAGTCTGTCTCAGTCACCAGTAACAGCAGTCTGTCTCAGTCACCAGTAACAGCAGTCTGTCTCAGTCACCAGTAACAGCAGTCTGTCTCAGTCACCAGTAACAGCAGTCTGTCTCAGTCACCAGTAACAGCAGTCTGGCTCAGTCACCAGTAACAGCAGTCTGTCTCAGTCACCAGTAACAGCAGTCTGTCTCAGTCACCAGTAACAGCAGTCTGTCTCAGTCACCAGTAACAGCAGTCTGTCTCAGTCACCAGTAACAGCAGTCTGTCTCAGTCACCAGCAACAGCAGTCTGTCTCAGTCACAAGTAACAGCAGTCTGTCTCAATCACCAGTAACAGCAGTCTGTCTCAGTCACCAGTAACAGCAGTCTGTCTCAATCACCAGTAACAGCAGTCTGTCTCAGTCACCAGTAACAGCAGTCTGTCTCAGTCACCAGTAACAGCAGTCTCAGTCACGGGGTGTAACACAGTCTGTCTCGGTCACGGGGTGTAACAACAGTCTCATAAGTGTCCCTATGGCGGGTTCTGTGTCCAGGGGGCATGTCAGGTATCCAGGGGGCGGGCCATGTGTCCCTATGGCGGGTTTTGTGTCCAGGGGGCCGGCCTGATTTCCCAGGGGCGGGCCTGGTGTCCAGGGGGCGGGCCTAGTTGCCGGGGAGGGGGGGGGAGGGGGGGTTGGCTACCCGGAGGCGGGTCTGGTACCTAGGGGGCGGGCCTAGTACCCCAGGGCGTCTAGCAAGCCCCCCCCCCCCCCCGCCTCCCACCCTCCAGCCGAGCCGCTGGTCTGCTTTACTCTCAAAGTCTTGATCTCTCAGCGCGGCGGTGAAGATTGTCTCGCTGGAGCTGATTAGGCTCACCGGTGATCCAGGTGAGGCACAGAAAACACCTGGATCCTAAAGCGACAGATAGCCACGGATTTGTAAGTGGCTGTGTAACCTATGGCATTGGGAGGAGTTTTTTTGGCTCTTATTAAACTACAGACACGAAATCTTGGTATAACCTCGGTATAACACTGGTATAACCTCGGTATAACACTGGTATAACCTCGGTATAACACTGGTATAACGTTTGTACAACACCTGTGTAAACCTCTGTAGGCAGGGAGTTGGCCTGGTGTTCAGAAGGCGGGAATAGTGTCCAGGGGGCGGGAATGATGTCCCATGGGCGGGCCTGGTGTCCAGGGGCGGGCATTGTGTCCCAGGGGCGAGCATGGTGTCCAGGGGGCGAGCATGGTGTCCAGGGGGCGGGCCTGGTGTACCAGGGGGCGGGCCTGGTGTACCAGGGGCGGGCCTGGTGTCCAGTGGCATGGGGTCCAGGGGGCGGGCATGGTGTCCCAGGGGCAGACCTGGTGTCCCAGGGGGCGGGCCTGGTGTCCAGGGGTGGGCCTTGGGCCAGGGGCGAGCATGGTGTCCAGGGGGCGGACCTGGTGTCCCAGGGGCGGGCCTGGTGTCCAGTGGCATGGTGTCCAGGGGGCGGGCATGGTGTCCCAGGGGCAGACCTGGTGTCCCAGGAGGCGGGCCTGGTGTCCAGGGGTGGGCCTTGGGCCAGGGGCGAGCATGGTGTCCAGGGGGCGGACCTGGTGTCCAGGGGGCGGGCATGGTGTCCCAGGGGCGGGCATTGGGTCCCAGGGGCAGACCTGGTGTCCCAGGGGGCGGGCATGGTGTCCAGGGGTGGGTCTTGTGTCCCAGGGGCGAGCATGGTGTCCAGAGAGAGCGTCCTGGTGTCCCAAGGGGCGGGCCTGGTGTCCAATGGCAGGGTGTCCAGGGGGCGGGGCAGGTGTCCAGGGGGCGGGGCAGGTGTCCCATGAGCGGGCCTGATGTCCAGGGGCGGGCATGGTGCCCCAGCGGCGGGCCTGGTGTCCAGGGGGCGGGCATGGTCTCCAGGGGCGGGGATGGTGTCTAGGGGGCCGGCATGGTGTCCAGGGAGCGGTCCTGGTGTCCCAGGGGCAGACCTGGTGTCCCAGGGGGCGGGCCTGGTGTCCAGGGGTGGGTCTTGGGCCAGGGGCGAGCATGGTGTCCAGGGGGCGGACCTGGTGTCCCAGGGGCGGGCCTGGTGTCCAGTGGCAGGGTGTCCAGGGGGCGGGGCAGGTGTCCAGGGGGCGGGGCAGGTGTCCCATGAGCGGGCCTGATGTCCAGGGGCGGGCATGGTGCCCCAGCGGCGGGCCTGGTGTCCAGGGGGCGGGCATGGTGTCCAGGGGCGGGCATGGTGTCTAGGGGGCCGGCATGGTGTCCAGGGAGCGGTCCTGGTGTCCCAGGGGCAGACCTGGCGTCCCAGGGGGCGGGCCTGGTGTCCAGGGGTGGGTCTTGGGCCAGGGGCGAGCATGGTGTCCAGGGGGCGGACCTGGTGTCCCAGGGGCGGGCCTGGTGTCCAGTGGCAGGGTGTCCAGGGGGCGGGGCAGGTGTCCAGGGGGCGGGGCAGGTGTCCCATGAGCGGGCCTGGTGTCCAGGGGCGGGCATGGTGCCCCAGCGGCGGGCCTGGTGTCCAGGGGGCGGGCATGGTGTCCCAGGGGCGGGCCTGGTGTCTAGGGGGCGGGCATGGTGTCCAAGGGCGGGCATGGTGTCTAGGGGGCCGGCATGGTGTCCAGGGAGCGGTCCTGGTGTCCCAGGGGCAGACCTGGTGTCCCAGCGGGCGGGCCTGGTGTCCAGGGGTGGGTCTTGGGCCAGGGGCGAGCATGGTGTCCAGGGGGCGGACCTGGTGTCCCAGGGGCGGGCCTGGTGTCCAGTGGCATGGTGTCCAGGGGGCGGGCATGGTGTCCCAGGGGCAGACCTGGTGTCCCAGGGGGCGGTCCTGGTGTCCAGAGGTGGGCCTTGTGCCAGGGGCGAGCATGGTGTCCAGGGGGCGGGCCTGGTGTCCAGGGGGCGGGCATGGTGTCCCAGGGGCGGGCATGGTGTCCCAGGGGCAGACCTGGTGTCCCAGGGGGCGGGCATGGTGTCCAGGGGTGGGTCTTGTGTCCCAGGGGCACGCATGGTGTCCAGGGAGAGCGTCCTGGTGTCCCAAGGGGCGGGCCTGGTGTCCAATGGCAGGGTGTCCAGGGGGCGGGGCAGGTGTCCAGGGGGCGGGGCAGGTGTCCAGGGGGCGGGGCAGGTGTCCCATGAGCGGGCCTGGTGTCCAGGGGCGGGCATGGTGTCCAGGGGCGGGGCAGGTGTCCCATGAGCGGGCCTGGTGTCCAGGGGCGGGCATGGTGTCCAGGGGCGGGCATGGTGTCCAGGGAGCGGTCCTGGTGTCCCAGGGGCGGGAATGGTGTCCAGGGAGCGGTCCTGGTGTCCCAGGGGCGGGCCTGGTGTCCAGTGGCCTGGTGTCCAGTGGCCTGGCGTCCAGGCGGCGCCTCCCACCACCCCCCCCCCCCCCCGCCCATCTTGTCGGCCTGACTCTCAGATCATCTGGATCTCTCAGCGCGGTGAAGATTGTCTCTCTGGAGGTGATTAGGCACACCTGTGAGGCACAGGTGAGCCACAGAAAGCAGCCGTGTCTTTTGTTGGGTCTTATCAAACTATTCGGACTAGAGATTGGGTTGCGTTCCGCGCCAACAGATACCTAGTTATCAACCAGAAAATACCACTCGAGGCCTTCGCCAAGACTACCGGAGCTGAGTGCTGGTCTTAGCGTTGTGGATCCCGAATGGGTTATAGTTGGGGTGGAGGTATGTGATAAATGGGGTGGGTAAGGGGGTGGGTAAGGGGGTGATCATGGGACCTACAATGATGGGTAACCAATAGTCTTTTCCCCGGCGCCCTCACGCGTCAGAGCGCGGCTCCATGAGCGGGGAAAGCTATAAACGAATCAGGTTTTGTGTCAATAGATCTCCCGGTAAGCAGGAATCCGACTCCTATACAAAGCAGGTACGGGTTGAATGGAATGGTAGACCCCCTAGTGTCAGTTTTACTGGTTGAGATTGATGCAGTTTCTGGCGCCGCGGTCGTGGCCGTCCATCGCTCTCACCTCGGCAAGGGCTGCGGCTCTCACAGGGACCAGTAAATACGTCAGCGATGGGGGAAGGGCATGTCGTGATTAGATAGACAGCCTGGCCCTAGCACTGATAGTCACAGCAGAGGAACTGGACAGCGAGAAAGGGCGAGAGGGCAGCTATAGACATAGTGATATGACGTGAGATATGGCGAGAGAGAGAGAAATGGCGACAGAGATGGGTGGAGATGGCGAGAGAGATGGGTGGAGATGGCGAGAGAGATGGGTGGAGATGGCGAGAGAGATGGGTGGAGATGGCGAGAGAGATGGATGAATGGCGAGAGAGATGGGTGGAGATGGCGAGAGAGATGGGTGGAGATGGCGAGAGAGATGGGTGGAGATGGCGAGAGAGATGGGTGGAGATGGCGAGAGAGATGGGTGGAGATGGCGAGAGAGATGGATGGAGATGGCGAGAGAGATGCGTGGAGATGGCGAGAGAGATGGGTGGAGATGGCGAGAGAGATGGGTGGAGATGGCGAGAGAGATGCGTGGAGATGGCGAGAGAGATGGGTGGAGATGGCGAGAGAGATGGGTGGAGATGGCGAGAGAGATGGATGGATGGCGAAAGAGATGGGTGGAGATGGCGAGAGAGATGGGTGGAGATGGCGAGAGAGATGGGTGGAGATGGCGAGAGAGATGGGTGGAGATGGCGAGAGAGATGGGTGGAGATGGCGAGAGAGATGGGTGGAGATGGCGAGAGAGATGGGTGGAGATGGCGAGAGAGATGGGTGGAGATGGCGAGAGAGATGGATGAATGGCGAAAGAGATGGGTGGAGATGGCGAGAGAGATGGGTGGAGATGGCGAGAGAGATGGGTGGAGATGGCGAGAGAGATGGGTGGAGATGGCGAGAGAGATGGATGAATGGCGAAAGAGATGGATGGATGGCGAGAGAGATGGGTGGAGATGGCGAGAGAGATGGGTGGAGATGGCGAGAGAGATGGGTGGAGATGGCGAGAGAGATGGGTGGAGATGGCGAGAGAGATGGATGAATGGCGAAAGAGATGGGTGGAGATGGCGAGAGAGATGGGTGGAGATGGCGAGAGAGATGGGTGGAGATGGCGAGAGAGATGGGTGGAGATGGCGAGAGAGATGGGTGGAGATGGCGAGAGAGATGGGTGGAGATGGCGAGAGAGATGGGTGGAGATGGCGAGAGAGATGGGTGGAGATGGCGAGAGAGATGGATGGATGGCGAAAGAGATGGGTGGAGATGGCGAGAGAGATGGATGGATGGCGAAAGAGATGGGTGGAGATGGCGAGAGAGATGGATGGATGGCGAAAGAGATGGGTGGAGATGGCGAGAGAGATGGATGGAGATGGCGAGAGAGATGGGTGGAGATGGCGAGAGAGATGGGTGGAGATGGCGAGAGAGATGGGTGGAGATGGCGAGAGAGATGGGTGGAGATGGCGAGAGAGATGGGTGGAGATGGCGAGAGAGATGGGTGGAGATGGTGAGAGAGATGGATGGATGGCGAAAGAGATGGGTGGAGATGGCGAGAGAGATGGGTGGAGATGGCGAGAGAGATGGGTGGAGATGGCGAGAGAGATGGGTGGAGATGGCGAGAGAGATGGATGGATGGCGAGAGAGATGGGTGGAGATGGTGAGAGAGATGGATGGATGGCGAAAGAGATGGGTGGAGATGGCGAGAGAGATGGGTGGAGATGGCGAGAGAGATGGGTGGAGATGGCGAGAGAGATGGGTGGAGATGGCGAGAGAGATGGGTGGAGATGGCGAGAGAGATGGGTGGAGATGGCGAGAGAGATGGATGGATGGCGAAAGAGATGGGTGGAGATGGCGAGAGAGATGGGTGGAGATGGCGAGAGAGATGGATGGATGGCGAAAGAGATGGGTGGAGATGGCGAAAGAGATGGGTGGAGACGGCGAGAGAGATGGATGGAGATGGCGAGAGAGCTGGATGGAGATGGCGAGAGAGATGGGTGGAGATGGCGAGAGAGATGGATGGATGGCGAAAGAGATGGGTGGAGATGGCGAGAGAGATGGATGGAGATGGCGAGAGAGATGGGTGGAGATGGCGAGAGAGCTGGATGGAGATGGCGAGAGAGATGGGTGGAGATGGCGAGAGAGATGGGTGGAGATGGCGAGAGAGATGGGTGGAGATGGCGAGAGAGATGGATGGATGGCGAAAGAGATGGGTGGAGATGGCGAGAGAGATGGGTGGAGATGGCGAGAGAGATGGATGGATGGCGAAAGAGATGGGTGGAGATGGCGAGAGAGATGGGTGGAGATGGCGAGAGAGCTGGATGGAGATGGCGAGAGAGATGGGTGGAGATGGCGAGAGAGCTGGATGGAGATGGCGAGAGAGATGGGTGGAGATGGCGAGAGAGATGGGTGGAGATGGCGAGAGAGATGGGTGGAGATGGTGAGAGAGATGGATGGATGGCGAGAGAGATGGGTGGAGATGGCGAGAGAGATGGGTGGAGATGGCAAGAGAGATGGATGGATGGCGAAAGAGATGGGTGGAGATGGCGAGAGAGATGGGTGGAGATGGCGAGAGAGATGGGTGGAGATGGCGAGAGAGATGGGTGGAGATGGCAAGAGAGATGGATGGATGGCGAAAGAGATGGGTGGAGATGGCGAGAGAGATGGGTGGAGATGGCGAGAGAGATGGGTGGAGATGGCGAGAGAGATGGGTGGAGATGGCGAGAGAGATGGGTGGAGATGGCGAGAGAGATGGGTGGAGATGGCGAGAGAGATGGATGGATGGCGAAAGAGATGGGTGGAGATGGCGAGAGAGATGGGTGGAGATGGCAAGAGAGATGGATGGATGGCGAAAGAGATGGGTGGAGATGGCGAAAGAGATGGGTGGAGATGGCGAGAGAGATGGGTGGAGATGGCGAGAGAGATGGATGGATGGCGAAAGAGATGGGTGGAGATGGCGAGAGAGATGGGTGGAGATGGCGAGAGAGATGGGTGGAGATGGCAAGAGAGATGGATGGATGGCGAAAGAGATGGGTGGAGATGGCGAAAGAGATGGGTGGAGATGGCGAGAGAGATGGGTGGAGATGGCGAGAGAGCTGGATGGAGATGGCGAGAGAGATGGGTGGAGATGGCGAGAGAGCTGGATGGAGATGGCGAGAGAGATGGGTGGAGATGGCGAGAGAGATGGGTGGAGATGGCGAAAGAGATGGGTGGAGATGGCGAGAGAGATGGGTGGAGATGGCGAGAGAGCTGGATGGAGATGGCGAAAGAGATGGGTGGAGATGGCGAGAGAGCTGGATGGAGATGGCGAGAGAGATGGGTGGAGATGGCGAGAGAGATGGGTGGAGATGGCGAGAGAGATGGGTGGAGATGGCGAGAGAGATGGATGGATGGCGAAAGAGATGGGTGGAGATGGCGAGAGAGATGGGTGGAGATGGCGAGAGAGATGGGTGGAGATGGCGAGAGAGATGGGTGGAGATGGCGAGAGAGATGGGTGGAGATGGCGAGAGAGATGGATGGATGGCGAGAGAGATGGGTGGAGATGGCAAGAGAGATGGATGGATGGCGAGAGAGCTGGATGGAGATGGCGAGAGAGATGGGTGGAGATGGCGAGAGAGATGAGTGGAGATGGCGAGAGAGATGGGTGGAGATGGCGAGAGAGATGGGTGGAGATGGCGAAAGAGATGGGTGGAGATGGCGAGAGAGATGGGTGGAGATGGCGAGAGAGCTGGATGGAGATGGCGAGAGAGATGGGTGGAGATGGCGAGAGAGATGGGTGGAGATGGCGAGAGAGATGGGTGGAGATGGCAAGAGAGATGGATGGATGGCGAGAGAGCTGGATGGAGATGGCGAGAGAGATGGGTGGAGATGGCGAGAGAGATGGGTGGAGATGGCGAGAGAGATGGGTGGAGATGGCGAGAGAGATGGGTGGAGATGGCGAAAGAGATGGGTGGAGATGGCGAGAGAGATGGGTGGAGATGCCGAGAGAGCTGGATGGAGATGGCGAGAGAGATGGGTGGAGATGGCGAGAGAGATGGGTGGAGATGGCGAGAGAGATGGGTGGAGATGGCGAGAGAGCTGGATGGAGATGGCGAGAGAGATGGGTGGAGATGGCGAGAGAGATGGGTGGAGATGGCGAGAGAGATGGATGGATGGCGAAAGAGATGGGTGGAGATGGCGAGAGAGATGGGTGGAGATGGCGAGAGAGATGGGTGGAGATGGCGAGAGAGATGGGTGGAGATGGCAAGAGAGATGGATGGATGGCGAAAGAGATGGGTGGAGATGGCGAAGGAGATGGGTGGAGATGGCGAGAGAGATGGGTGGAGATGGCGAGAGAGCTGGATGGAGATGGCGAGAGAGATGGGTGGAGATGGCGAGAGAGATGGGTGGAGATGGCGAGAGAGATGGATGGATGGCGAAAGAGATGGATGGAGATGGCGAGAGAGATGGGTGGAGATGGCGAGAGAGATGGATGGATGGCGAAAGAGATGGGTGGAGATGGCGAAAGAGATGGGTGGAGATGGCGAGAGAGATGGGTGGAGATGGCGAGAGAGCTGGATGGAGATGGCGAGAGAGATGGGTGGAGATGGCGAGAGAGATGGGTGGAGATGGCGAGAGAGATGGGTGGAGATGGCGAGAGAGATGGGTGGAGATGGCGAGAGAGATGGGTGGAGATGGCGAGAGAGATGGATGGATGGCGAAAGAGATGGGTGGAGATGGCGAGAGAGATGGGTGGAGATGGCGAGAGAGATGGGTGGAGATGGCGAGAGAGATGGATGGATGGCGAAAGAGATGGGTGGAGAATGCGAGAGGTCGATGGAGACGAACAATATGGATAGATGAAGGGATACGAAGATAAACATTTCAGTGACGAAGAGGCGAGAAGAGAGGCGAAGTGAAAAGAAAAGGTCTGAGAGGTTTGTTTATTGACCAGCACAGAAGAGAGTTTTCCCATCACATCATATAACCGTCGCTTCAGTTCGAAACCTACGACCCTAACTGATCTGACCCCACTTGTCAGGCTTGGCTTGGGTATTATGACCTATCTCGGTTCTTCCTGCAATTTCAAAGGTATTTGAAAAGATTATTTATGATCAAATCTACGACTATTTTCAGAAAGAAAAACTCTTTTACAATGGTCAATATGGTTTCAGAAAGAAACATTCTACTCAGCTTGTCGCGCTTGAATTAGTTGATCGAACTTTGCAAAAACTGGATGAGGGCCAGGTTCCTCTCAGTTTATATCCGGAGTTGTCGAAGGCGTTTGACACTTTAAATCATAATAGTCTTATCCATAAACTAAAACACTATGGTATATCTGAATCAGCTATTTCTTTGCTAAAGTGTTATCTAACAAATCGTCATCAATATGTACACTTGGGAGATGTTAAATCAACGGTAACGAAAATATCTCGAGGCGTACCTTAAGGTTATATGCTGGGTCCCTTGCTATTAATTATATATGTGAACGACATGTCACACGCTAGTCAGCTATTTAGAGCTATTGTATATGCTGACGATACAACTCTGTGTAGCACGTTGACTGCGTCATCATCTGATAATATGGTTGTTGAGGATGTGTTAAATAATGAACTCTCTAAGATATACGGTTGGCTATGTGCAGAGTTATCACTTAACGTTTCAAAAATCAAATTTATGATATTTTGTATGCCGCGCAAAGTTGTTAGAATTCCGCACTTGTCTATAAATAACATACTTCTTGAGTGCGTAGATGAGTTTGACTTTTTGGGACTGACAGTTCAGATAGATCTCAAGTGGAACGGTCACATTAATAAGATATCTTCTAAAATATCTAAGGATATTGGAGACATGTGCAAGTTAAAACATACCCTACCACCCTATGTTCTGAAACTTATATACAACTCTTTAATCCTACCCCATTTACATTATAATGTTCTGGCATAGGGTTACCAAGCTGATCGTATAAGGCTATTGCAAAAAAAAGGGGACTCGTATCATAACCAAGAGAGCTTACCTTTCTCATTCGGAACCATTATTTAAACAATTTAGTATGTTGAAGTTGGCTGACATAATGACTTACCCCCAATTAAAATTCTATTACAAGTATCTACACGGTGATCTGCCAGATTATTTTTAAACTGATTTGTCTATCTCTAAATTGTCGGATCTGCATAATTACAACACAAGACACAAGGATGATCTGTTAGTTACACGTGTGAAGCATAAGTTTGCCGAACAATGTTTGAGATATCGCGTTGCTAGATATATAAACCAAATGCCAGATATTATATTGAATAAGATTGAGACACATGTACTGGATGGATTGTCAAAATATATCAAAGATTTCTTAGTCGAGAGGTATTCACTGGAATGTCATTTATTTGTTGTTATATTTGTAAAAATCATTAGGTTATTAGAGGTCCTCTCCTGTTTTATATATCTCTAGAAATAGGCTATGTGTAATCTTTTATTTATTTCTCGCAAGATTTCTACATTTACATACATATAAGTGCAATATAACTCCATTTATGTTGTCTCATACTTGTTCCATTACGATTACGCGGTGAATTTTGTTTCACTGTTTCACTGTGAGCCTCGTGGGTGGGGGGGGGGGTACATAATTATTGGGTTTGGGGGAGTTTCACGGTAAAGCCCCCCCTTTTCACCGCCAAAATCCGCTCGGTGGCGGAGTTTTACCTCCAAAATCCGCTCGGAAGGGGTATTTTTCGTGGCAACCCGCTCTATATATGCACTTATTCAGAGACCCCCCCCCCCCCCGGTCGCAAGTTTTTTATAATATTCGCTTAATAGGGTTTCTTCATCATCATATCTCCGTCATATATTTTCTCCATCATATATAGCGGCTCTCTCATCAGGCATCAAGGCACCCGTAGAGCCTCCGTACCAGATTTGTATAACAGGCCCCCCCCCACCCCCCCATTACGGGGGTTATGAGCCTTCCTACCGAAATAAGTCAATCAACTGTTGGCCCGAGCTTTATTTCCGCTGCACTCCGCAGCGGGCTCGTAACAGCCAACCGCTCCACTTGCAAGGGACTTCCGGCAGTACACCAGAAAGCGCAGAACAAAACTCATCAATAGTAGGTTACTCTTTATCCACTGAGGCGTCAAACAGTCCGCTAGTTTTGTTCACTTTTTAGGCTGATAGCAGATTCTCCCTTGACATTAACGAGGAATTATCGATGAGATGTGAAGACACACAAAACACAGCTCTCTTGGCAAGCATCATGTTATCCTCTACCATCACCAAGTGCGAACAAATCCCGGAACAATAAACCTCAAGAGAGAGAGACACACACACAAGTAGAAGCGCCATAGGAATTCCGACCACGCCGCTTTTTTATTATTGCCTGTTGTTTTTCCTTCGCGTCCAGCGACGCTGAAGTTATTGTATTTGAAGCTAAAGTAACGTAACTGTTGTATCTGTAACTTCACATTCATGTCTTTTTATAGCATGTGTTTTCAAGACCAAATTTGCCCAGCTAAAACGCCACAGCGACTGTTGCGTATTCATTGGCCAGACCGGTGACGGCAGTACGACAGTGTTACTGACCAGTGAACAGAGGCTGGACGGTCACCAGATGTAAAACATTTATTTGATGGCCTCCCATTATAATTATCTAAAGTTACTAATGGTAAAAATGTTATTGTAAAATCAGCAGAAAAAAAATGCGCTTTATCTATGGAACAGCCAAATCATATGAAAATGAAACGACCTTAAATTTGCCAAATTTGATAACATTTGTTGTCAGATTTGTGTCAGAGGGCGTTTATACGAAGACGAATGACGTCACTAACGGTCTATATTTTCCTATATCCCGTCTGTACCCGACTCGGCTGCACAGAAACTAGCGAAAAACCTTGGGAGCTAGGTGCGACACCAGCAAATTCGTCCGAGTTTAGGCGTCCGAGCAGGGCGCACAGTCTGAGTATTGGAATGCGATATCTAATCTGAGACTGCCGGCCGACAGCGCCCCCTACCGAGGGCGCGGCGAAGCCATGCCGCGTCGGCGAGGCGTGGTGGGGGGCGCGGAGGGGGGGGGGGGTGCTCCCGGGTCCCCTTTATCTCAGCTCCCCATCTACACAAGATCAGACAGGAGGCCAAGATATACACGACGGTCTGACAGGCGAGGCCGCTTATTAGAGCAGAAACGATCTGTGATATCTGACCGGGATCTCTGGCTGATCAATGTATCTGACCCGCACGGAGAATGCAGCCTACAAGGTCACCACGGCGGTCGGGCCGGCGTCCGGGGCCAACATGTCCGGAATACAGGATGGCACAACTAGAGGACAGGGTAGGACAGGATACAGGGGCAACACAGGTTAGTGGGAGACAGGTTAGGGGGAGGCAGTTAAGGGAGAGACACATCAGGTGGAGACAGGTAGGGAGAGACAGGTTAGGGAGAGACAGGGTAAAGAGAGACAGGTTAGTGCGATACAGGTTAAGGAGAGACAAGTTAGTGGAAGACAGGTTAGGGGAAGCAGGTTAGGGGGAGACAGGTTAGGGGAGACAGGTTAAGGAGAGACAGGTTAGTGGGAGACAGGTTTGGGGGAGTCCGGTTAGGGGGAGGCAGTTTATGGGGAGACACGTTAGGGGGAGACAGGTTAGGGAGAGACAGGTTAGTGGGAGACAGCTTAGGGGAGGCAGGTCAGGGGGAGACAGGTTAGGGGAGACAGGTTAAGGAGAGACAGGTTAGGGGGAGACAGGTTAGGGGAGACAGGTTAAGGAGAGACAGGTTAGTGGGAGACAGGTTTGGGGGAGTCCGGTTAGGGGGAGGCAGTTTATGGGGAGACACGTTAGGGGGAGACAGGTTAGGGAGAGACAGGTTAGTGGGAGACAGCTTAGGGGAGGCAGGTCAGGGGGAGACAGGTTAGGGGAGACAGGTTAAGGAGAGACAGGTTAGGGGGAGACAGGTTAGGGAGAGACAGGTTAGGGGGAGACAGGTTAGGGAGAGACAGGTTAAGGAGAGACAGGTAAATGGGAGACAGGTTAGTGGGAGACAGGTTAGGGGGAAACCGGTTAGGGGGAGACAGGTTAGGGGGAGGCATGTTAGGAGAAACAGGTTAGTGGGAGACAGGTTAGGGGGAGACATGTTAGGGGATACAGGTTAGCGGGAGATAGGTTAGGGGAAGACACGTTAGGAGGAGACGGGTTAGGGGGAGACGATGTAAGGGGGAGACAGATTAGGGAGAGACAGGTTAGGGAGAGACAGGTTAAGTAGAGACAGGTTAGGGGGAGACAGGTTAGTGGGAGACAGGTTAGTGGGAGACAGGTTATGGGGACACAGGTTCGTGGGAGACAGGTTCGTGGGAGACAGTTTAGAGGGAGACAGGTTAGTGGGAGACAGGTTAGTGGGAGACATGTTAGGTTGAGACCGGTTCGTGGGAGACGCATTAGGTTGAGACAGGTGAGGGAGAAGGACACTTTAGGGGGAGGCAGGTTAGAGGGAGACAGGTTCAGGGGAGAAAGGTTTGTGGGAGACAGGTTAGAGGAAGGCAGGTTAGGGGAAGACAGGTTAGGGGGAGACAGGTTCGTGGGAGATAGGTTAGGGGGAGACAGGTTCGTGAGAGACATTTTCGTGGGAGACAGGTTAGGGGGAGACAGGTTAGGGAGAAGGACACTTTAGGGGGAGGCAGGTTAGAGGGAGACAGGTTCAGGGGAGAAAGGTTTGTGGGAGACAGGTTAGAGGAAGGCAGGTTAGGGGAAGACAGGTTAGGGGGAGACAGGTTCGTGGGAGATAGGTTAGGGGGAGACAGGTTCGTGAGAGACATTTTCGTGGGAGTCAGGTTAGGGGGAGACAGGTTAGGGAGAAGGACAGTTTAGGGCGAGGCAGGTTAGGGGGAGATAGGTTTGGGAGACAGGTTAGTGGGAGGCAGGTTCCTGGGAGACATGTTAGGGGGAGACAGGTTTTATTGGGAGACAGGTTAGTGGCAGACAGGTTAGGTTGAGACAGGTTCGTGGGAGACAGGTTAGTGGCAGACAGGTTTGGTTGAGACAGCTTCGTGGGAGACGGGTTAGGTTAAGACAGGTTAGGGGGAGACAGGTTAGGTGGCGACAGGTTAGGAGAAGACAGGTCAGGGAGAAGGACAGTTTAGGGGGAGGCAAGTTATGGGGAGACAGGTGCGAGGGAGACAGGTTCGTGGGAGACAGGTTAAGGGGAGACAGGTTCGTGGGAGACAGGTTAGGGGGAGACAGGTTAGGGAGACAGGTTAGGGAGAGACCGGTTAAAGACTGGCAGGTTAAGGAGGGACAGGTTAGGAGGAGGCAGGTTATGGGGAGACAGGTTCGGGGGAGACAGGTTCGTGGGAGACAGGTTAGGGGGAGACAGGTTCGTGGGAGACAGGTTAGGGGGAGACAGGTTAGGGAGAGACGGGTTAGGGGGGGGCAGGTTAGGGGAAGACAGGTTAGGAGGAGACAGGTTAAGGGGAGACAGGTTCGTGGGAGACAGGTTAGGGGGAGCCGGTTAGGGGGAGACGGGTTAGGCAGAAGGACAGTTTAGGGGGAGACAGGTTAGTGGGAGACAGGTTTGTGGCAGTTAGGGAGAGACCGGTTAAGGACTGGCAGGTTAAGGAGAGGCAGGTTAGGGGCAGGAAGGTTAGGGGGAGACAGATTAAGGGGAGACAGGTGAGGGGGAGACAGGTTAAGGGGGAACAGGGTAAAGGGGCCACAGGTTAGGGTTAGGGTTAAACAACACTTTGCACTATAAACACGGCCTGGGCGGCAAGGCATCACGCTTGCGCTGTAAGATACGCCGTTTCCTGTCAAGGTTAAATACTCCAACAAGCTGTTGCCTGTGATGCCACGGATCCAGGATCATGTGACGTATGTTGAGCAGTCATTACGACCTTTCATGCGCTGTAATCTTGACCATAAGGAGCCCTATAATGAGTGTTCTCCTGTCAATCTCCCAGATTCGGTATTTTAATCAGTGTTAAAGTGTGTTATGCTTGTTAATGACACAAATCTACGATTGTCTGCCTTTTGTCGGTCGCTGTTCTATGTTTGTGTGTCCGGATTTTTGTTCGTTTTCCATTGCCATTTTTTTCCACTCGCACTGGCCAAACGCCTGCCTGTATTTTCGTGAAACGTTGTAGAAACATTGCTGACAGAAGCTAGGCGAAAGAGTTGTTGAGCTAATGAGCTCAAAAGGTCAAAGGCCAACATTTAAAGGAAACTAGAAACGTGTCCTAGAGCTGTGGTCCTTGCGCCAAGTGATGGGGAACATTCACCAGATGAAAAACCGAATGCAGTGTCTCTTATCATGTTTTGCAAATTCATTATTATTTATCAATATAAATGTTTTATGTATGATGAAACAAACATCTTTCCAGATGTGTTCATTATATTCGCAGCATGAGATATATTATGTACATAGTTACAATATTGACACCGTTCACAGTCTTTGATCTTCATTTTCTTAAGGTTGTAGTTACATGATAACATATGATGTAAAATGTTATAGTTAAACTCAGAGAGTTTGGGATCCGCGAATTTCAAAACTTGCGCTCTCCCCACACCAGTCACGGAGCGCTTTACCAGGGCAGGGTTTTTTCACATTTACTTCCTACAAGATTCGTATAAAACTGTATATTTGTTTTGGGTTAGTTGGCTTGATGAGACTCCGCATTATGGACATCATCTGGTATCACGGTTGTGGCTATATGCGCATTAGCCAGCATGTCTCTGTAGGGCCTAAAGGCCGTTCAGACCGTTTATAAATTTAAGATCATATACCTTAAAAATTTATTCTTTCATAAATGGTTCAAAAAGTAGACATTGGCTGCTGTCCCGTTTACCCTGAACACTAACAAGTTGATTTCTCCATATTGTTTCGAACAGGAGACTTGCAACATTCTGCAGTTCTTGACGGGTATTTTCCATTGCATAAGCACTTATATATATATCTTTATTGGTACTCAAGGTACACAAATAAAATAAATAAATGCCGTCTGCCTAATAAAAGGCAGGAAGTGTCAGTAGTTTAGGTAAGCAACTTTAAAAAAAAAGTTAAGTTCCAGATGATACATGACGTTCTCATAGACCATGTGCCCCATGGGTAATTAGGATGTCAGGGCGTCGGGAGAGGGCCACCGGGCCCGGCCGGCCGCTAACGATGAGTCAATCCGGAAAACGACTGGCGGCTGTGAAACGTGTGCGTCCAAAATTAACGTCAAAAGCGGACGACTCCAAGCAGCCGCCCAGCCGGCCATTGTCGTCATTATGTGTCTGCGTGTTTTATTGTCAGCATACACACTGCGTCCACATCACCAGTATCAGTTGAATGCAATACGTGTTGTTTGCAATACAGTAATTATTATTACTGGACCACTGACGACTTACATTACCATCATCAAAGAATACTACTAATCACACCCTTTGTCCCTAGTCCATCATTACGACCTTAGTCACGGGTAGAACCACTGTCCATCATTACGACCTTAGTCACGGGTAGAACCGCTGTCTGTCATTACGACCTTAGTCACGGGTAGAACCACTGTCCATCATTACGACCTTAGTCACGGGTAGAACCGCTCTCCGTCATTACGACCATAGTCACGGTTAGAACCACTGTCCACCATTACGACCTTAGTCACGGGTAGAACCACTGTCCATCATTACGACCTTAGTCACGGGTGGAACCAGTGCCTCATTACGACCTTAGTCACGGGTAGAACCACTGTCTATCGTTACGACCTTAGTCACGGTTAGAACTACTGTCCATCGTTACAACCTTAGTCATGGCTAGAACCACTGTCCATCGTTAAAACCTTAGTCACGGTAGAACCACTGTCCATCATTACGACCTTAGTCACGGGTGGAACCAGTGCCTCATTACGACCTTAGTCACGGGTAGAACCACTGTCCATCATTACGACCTTAGTCACGGGTGGAACCAGTGCCTCATTACGACCTTAGTCACGGGTAGAACCACTGTCCATCGTTACGACCTTAGTCACGGTTAGAACCACTGTCCACCATTACGACCTTAGTCACGGGTAGAACCACTGTGCATCATTACGACCTTAGTCACGAGTAGCACCATTGTCCATCATTACTACCTTGGTCACGGGTAGAACGACTGTCCATCGTTACAACCTTAGTCACGGTAGAACCACTGTCCATCATTACGACCTTAGTCACGGGTGGAACCAGTGCCTCATTACGACCTTAGTCACGGGTAGAACCACTGTTCATCATTGGAAAAACCTTGAGGCAATTTGAACTTAGATTGTCATGAAACCCTCTTACCTTTCAGATAAAATGTTATCCACTTAAATCCTCTCAAGTTAATTTGTCACTTTGCATAGTGTATTCACTTAGACAAGGCCACGTTGATTGCGGCTCTGTATCTCAGCGGACACCCTCACCCAGGGCATTGCTTGTAAACAGCCGGGGATATCATCTGCCTGCGTGGCCGATAAGTCAATTACTGGCTGGAGAGCCGTGCTGCTGTTCGCTCAGCCCCTCCAGCATATACACGAACCTCCTGTATCTTAGGCTACATCAGCACTGCCAGCCACAGCCACAGCCACTGCCACAGCCACAGCCACTGCCACAGCCACAGCCACAGCCACAGCCAGCCACACCCAGCGACAGTCTCGGCCAGAGTGGCAGCGCCCGCTGTACCCAAGGCCTTCCACAGCCTGCTGGCTGCTGCTCATGCAGCTAGTTATGATGGCAGGCGGACCATGGGTGGAGATGGAAGAAAAGGGGGAGAGGGAGAAGGGGGGGGGGGCGCCTACCGGCCGGCCCAATGGTCATGCAGCACCGAGACACACAAACACACCGCCAGCATAGTGTTGGGCTCTCTACCCCTGGGGTGTTGGGCGCTTTACCCCCTGGGGTGTTGGCCGCTTTACCCCTCGGGTGTTGGGCGCTTTACCCCAGGACTGTTGGGCGCTTTACCCCTGGGGTGTTGGGCGCTTCACCCCTGGGGTGTTGGGCGATTTACAACTGGGGTGTTGGGCGCTTTACAACTGGGGTGTTGGGCAATTCACACGTATGGTGTTCGGCGCTTTACCCCTGGGTTGTTGGGCGCTTTACCCATGGGGTGTTGGGCGATTTACAACTGGGGTGTTGGGCACTTTACCCATGGGGTGTTCGGCGCTTTACCCATGGGGTGTTGGGCGCTTTACCCCTGGGGTGTTGGGCGCTTTACCCCTGGGGCGTTGGGCGCTTTACCCCTGGGGTGTTGAGCGCTTTACCCCTGGGGTGTTGGGCGCTTTACCCCTGGGGTGTTGGGCGCTTTACCCCTGGGGTGTTGGGCGTTTTACCCCTGGGGTGTTGGGCGCTTTACCCCTGGGGTGTTGTCTGCAGAAATTGTCTGCAAGGAATGGTTTTGTAAGAAATTGTATTTAACAAATGGTCTGCAATGTATGGTCCACAAGGTATGGTCTGCAAGGTATGGTCTGCAAGGTATGGTCTGCAAGGTATGGTCTGCAAGGTATGGTCTACAAGGGATGGTCCGCATGGGATGGTCTATAAGGAAATGGTCCGCAAGGTATGGTCCGCAAGGTATGGTCTGCAAGGTATGGTCTGTAAGGTATTGTCTGCAAGGTATGGTCTGCAAGGTATAGTATACAAGTTATGGTCTGCTAGGTATGGTCTGTAAGGCATGGTCTGCAATGTATGGTCTGTAAGGTATGGTCTGTAAGGCTTGGTCTGTAAGGTATGATCTTCAAGGTATGGTCTGTAAGTTATGGTCTGCAAGGTATGGTCTGTAAGGTATGGTCTGTAAAGCATGGTCTGTAAGGTATGGTCTGCAAGGTATGGTCTTCAAGGTATGGTCTGTAAGGTATGGTCTGCAAGGTATGGTCTGCAAGGTACGGTCTGCAAGGTATAGTATACAAGGTATGGTCCTCAAGGGATGGACTGCACGGGATGGTCTGTCATAAATGGTCCGCAAGGAATGGTATGTATGGAATTTTACGCAAGGGATTGTCTGCAGGGTATGGTCTACAAGAGATGGTCCGCAAGGTATGGTCTCTAAGGCATGGTCTGCAAGGTATGGTCTGCAAGGTAGGGTCTGTACGGTATAGTCTGTAAGGTATTGTCTGCAAGGTATGATCTGCAAGGGATGGTCCGCAAGGTATGGTCCGCAAGGGATAATATGTATGAAATGTTACGCAAGGGATGGTCTGCAAGTTATGGTTTTCAAGGGATGGTCTGCAAGGGATGGTCTATGAGGCATGGTCCGCAAGGTATTGCCTGCATGGTATGGTCTGCAAGGTACGGTCTGTAAGGCATGGTCTGCAATGTATGATCTGTAAGCTATGGTCTGCAAGGTATGGTCTGCAAGGTATGATCCGCAGGGTATTGTCTGCAAGGTATGGTCTGCAAGGTATGGTCCGCAAGGGATAGGCTGTAGGGAATGGCCCGCAAAGGATGGTCTGTTGGGAATGGTCCTCAAAGTATAGTATGCAAGGTATGGTCTGTAAGGCATGGTTTGCAATGTATGATCTATAAGGTATGGTCTGTAAGGCATGGTGTGTAAGGTATGGTCTGCAAGGTATGGTCTGTGAGGCATGGTCCGCAAGGTATTGCCTGCAAGGTATGGTCTGTAAAGGTATGGTCTGT
Organism: Arenicola marina; assembly: GCA_964019135.1. NCBI lineage: Eukaryota > Metazoa > Annelida > Polychaeta > Arenicolidae > Arenicola > Arenicola marina. Next base: position 19,610,208 of record OZ025248.1, on the reverse strand, counting down.
AAGGCATGGTCTGCAATGTATGGTCTGTAAGCTATGGTCTGCAAGGTATGGTCTGTAAGGTATGGTCTGCAAAGTATGGTCTGCAAGGTATGGTCTTTAAGGTATGGTTTGTAAGATAAAGCCTGCAATGTTTGGTCTGTAAGGTATGGCCTGTAAGGCATGGTCTGCAAGGTATGGTCTGCAAGGTATGGTCTTCAAGGTATGGTCTGCAAGGTATGGTCTGTAAGGTATGGTCTGTAAGGGGTGGTCTGTACCCCCGACCCCCGCCTCCCACTCCCACCCCACCAATGTGCTATATGAATTCCGTGTCTCGTCCAGGCGGCACACACATGCCGCCTGCGGAGTGCTCATCGAGGGCGGGGGGGGGGGGAGTGCAGAGGCGTATGGGGGGTGGTGGGGTGGATGAGGGTAGCGTGCTCGCACCTCGCAAGATTCCTTGCTCTCTCCACCATAGCAGACATACCATCTGTTCGACGTGATTGAGAAACGACAATAGCAGATGTTTTCTGGTGTTGAAGAGTTTGTAGATGACAAGAGGCGTATATGGCGCATTGAGATCTGACTGATGGGCTGATGTCTGGGCTGATGTCTGGGCTGATGTCTGGGCTGATGTCTGCGCTGATGTTTGGACTGATGTCTGGGCTGATGTCTGGGCTGATGTCTGGGCTGATGTCTGCGCTGATGTTTGGACTGATGTCTGGGCTGATGTCTGGGCTGATGTCTGGGCTGATGTCTGCGCTGATGTTTGGACTGATGTCTGGGCTGATGTCCGGGATGATGTCTGGGCTGATGTCTGGGCTGATGTCTGTGCTGATACATGAGGCGTATATGGTGCAATGAGATCTAACCGGCTGCACTCCTCATGCCTTGCCCAACTGATGGGCTGATGCCTGGGCTGATGTCTAGGCTGATGTCTGGGATGATGCCTGGGCTGATGTCTGGGCTGATGTCTGGGCTGATACATTAGGCGTATATGGTGCAATGAGATCTAACCGGCTGACACTCCCTATGCCTTGCCCAACTGATGGGCTGATATCTGGGCTGATGTCAGGGCTGATGTCTGGGCTGATACATGAGGCGTATATGGTGCAATGAGATCTAACCGGCTGACACTCCTCATGCCTTGCTCAACTGATGGGCTGATGTCTGGGCTGATGTCTGGGCTGATGTCTAGGCTGATGTCTGGGCTGATACATGAGGCGTATATGGTGCAGTGAGATCTAACCGGCTGACACTCCCCATGTGTTGCCCAACTGATGGGCTGATGTCTGGGCTGATATCTGGGCTGATGTCTGGGCTGATGTCTGGGCTGATGTCTGGGCTGATACATTAGGCGTATATGGTGCAATGAGATCTAACTGGCTGACACTCCCCATGCCTTGCCCAACTGATGGGCTGATGTCTGGGCTGATGTCAGGGCTGATGTCTGGGCTGATGTCTGGGCTGATGTCTGGGCTGATGTCTGGGCTGATATATGAGGCGTATATGGTGCAATGAGATCTAACCGGCTGACCCTCCTTATGCCTTGCCCAACTGATGGGCTGATGTCTGGGCTGATGTCAGGGCTGATGTCTGGCCTGATGTCTGCGCTGATGTCTGGGCTGATATATGAGGCGTATATGGTGCAATGAGATCTAACCGGCTGACAATCCTCGTGCCTTGCCCAACTGATGGGCTGATGTCTGGGCTGATGTCTAGGCTGATGTCTGGGCTGATGTCTGGGATGATGTCTGGGCTCATGTCTGGGCTGATGTCTGGGCTGATATATGAGGCGTATATGGTGCAATGAGATCTAACCGGCTGACACTCCCCATGCCTTGCCCAACTGATGGGCTGATGTCTGGGCTGATGTCTAGGCTGATGTCTGGGCTGATGTCTGGGCTGATGTCTGGGCTGATGTCTGGGCTGATGTCTGGGCTGATATATGAGGCGTATATGGTGCAATGAGATCTAACCGGCTGACACTCCCCATGCCTTTCCCAACTGATGGGCTGATGTCTGGGCTGATGTCTAGGCTGATGTCTGGGCTGATGTCTGGGCTGATGTCTGGGCTGATGTCTGGGCTGATGTCTGGGCTGATATATGAGGCGTATATGGTGCAATGAGATCTAACCGGCTGACACTCCCCATGCCTTTCCCAACTGATGGGCTGATGTCTGGGCTGATGTCTAGGCTGATGTCTGGGATGATGTCTGGGCTGATGTCTCGGCTGATGTCTGCGCTGATGTCTGGGCTTACACATGAGGCGTATATGGTGCATAGAGATCTAACCGGCTGACACTCCCCATGCCTTGCCCAACTGATGGGCTGATCTCTGGGCTGATGTCTAGGCTGATGTCTGGGCTGATGTCTGGGCTGATGTCTGGGCTGATATATGAGGCGTATATGGTGCAATGAGATCTAACCGGCTGACACTCCCCATGCCTTGCCCAACTGATGGGCTGATGTCTGGGCTGATGTCTAGGCTGATGTCTGGGCTGATGTCTAGGCTGATGTCTGGGATGATGTCTGCGCTGATGTCTGGGCTGATGTCTGCGCTGATGTCTGGGCTGTCACATGAGGCGTATTTGGTGCAATGAGATCTAACCGGCTGACACTCCCCATGCTTATGCTGCCTACAGTATCTCCTCAATATATCGGCTAATAGTGTACCGTTACGTCGGTCATGGTCCCTCACTCTATCGGCTAATAGTGTACCGTTACGTCGGTCATGGTCCATCACTCTCTCGGCTAATAGTGTACCGTTACGTCGGTCATGGTCCCTCACTCTCTCGGCTAATAGTGTACCGTTACGTCGGTCATGGTCCATCACTCTCTCGGCTAATAGTGTACCGTTACGTCGGTCATGGTCTCTCACTCTATCGGCTAATAGTGTAGCGTTACGTCGGTCATGGTCCCTCACTCTCTCGGCTAATAGTGTACCGTTACGTCGGTCATGGTCCATCACTCTCTCGGCTAATAGTGTACCGGTACGTCGGTCATGGTCCCTCACTCTCTCGGCTAATAGTGTACCGTTACGTCGGTCATGGTCCCTCACTCTATCGGCTAATAGTGTACCGTTACGTCGGTCATGGTCCATCACTCTCTCGGCTAATAGTGTACCGTTACGTCGGTCATGGTCCCTCACTCTCTCGGCTAATAGTGTACCGTTGCGTCGGTCATGGTCCTTCACTCTCTCGGCTAATAGTGTACCGTTACGTCGTTCATGGTCCCTCACTCTATCGGCTAATAGTGTACCGTTACGTCGGTCATGGTCCCTCACTCTCTCGGCTAATAGTGTACCGTTACGTCGGTCATGGTCCCTCACTCTCTCGGCTAATAGTGTACCGTTACGTCGGTCATGGTCCCTCACTCTCTCGGCTAATAGTGTACCGTTACATCGGTCAAGGTCCCTCACTCTCTCGGCTAATAGTGTACCGGTACGTCGGTCATGGTCCATCACTCTCTCGGCTAATAGTGTACCGTTACGTCGGTCATGGTCCCTCATTCTCTCGGCTAATAGTGTACCGTTACGTCGGTCATGGTCCCTCACTCTCTCGGCTAATAGTGTACCGGTACGTCGGTCATGGCCTCTCACTCTATCGGCTAATAGTGTACCGTTACGTCGGTCATGGTCCCTCACTCTATAGGCTAATAGTGTACCGTTACGTCGGTCATGGTCCATCACTCTATCGGCTAATAGTGTACCGTTACGTCGGTCATGGTCCCTCACTCTATAGGCTAATAGTGTACCGTTACGTCGGTCATGGTCCATCACTCTCTCGGCTAATAGTGTACCGTTACGTCGGTCATGGTCCCTCACTCTCTCGGCTAATAGTGTACCGTTGCGTCGGTCATGGTCCTTCACTCTCTCGGCTAATAGTGTACCGTTACGTCGTTCATGGTCCCTCACCCTATCGGCTAATAGTGTACCGTTACGTCGGTCATGGTCCCTCACTCTCTCGGCTAATAGTGTACCGTTACGTCGGTCATGGTCCCTCACTCTCTCGGCTAATAGTGTACCGTTACGTCGGTCATGGTCCCTCACTCTCTCGGCTAATAGTGTACCGTTACATCGGTCAAGGTCCTTCACTCTCTCGGCTAATAGTGTACCGGTACGTCGGTCATGGTCCATCACTCTCTCGGCTAATAGTGTACCGTTACGTCGGTCATGGTCCCTCATTCTCTCGGCTAATAGTGTACCGTTACGTCGGTCATGGTCCCTCACTCTCTCGGCTAATAGTGTACCGGTACGTCGGTCATGGTCTCTCACTCTATCGGCTAATAGTGTACCGTTACGTCGGTCATGGTCCCTCACTCTATAGGCTAATAGTGTACCGTTACGTCGGTCATGGTCCCTCATTCTATCGGCTAATAGTGTACCGTTACGTCGGTCATGGTCCCTCACTCTATCAGTTAATAGTGTACCGGTACGTCGGTCATGGTCCCTCACTCTATCGGCTAATAGTGTACCGTTACGTCGGTCATGGTCCCTCACTCTCTCGGCTAATAGTGTACCGTTACGTCGGTCATGGTCTCTCACTCTATCGGCTAATAGTGTACCGTTACGTCGGTCATGGTCCCTCACTCTATCGGCTAATAGTGTACCGTTACGTCGGTCATGGTCCCTCACTCTATCGGCTAATAGTGTACCGTTGCGTCGGTCATGGTCCCTCACTCTATCAGCTAATAGTGTACCGGTACGTCGGTCATGGTCCATCACTCTCTCGGCTAATAGTGTATCGTTACGTCGGTCATGGTCCATCACTCTCTCGGCTAATAGTGTACCGTTACGTCGGTCATGGTCCCTCACTCTCTCGGCTAATAGTGTACCGTTACGTCGGTCATGGTCCATCACTCTCTCGGCTAATAGTGTACCGTTACGTCGTTCATGGTCCCTCACTCTCTCGGCTAATAGTGTACCGTTACGTCGGTCATGGTCCCTCACTCTATCGGCTAATATTGTACCGTTACGTCGGTCATGGTCCCTCACTCTCTCGGCTAATAGTGTACCGTTACGTCGGTCATGGTCCATCACTCTCTCGGCTAATAGTGTACCGTTACGTCGTTCATGGTCCCTCACTCTATCGGCTAATAGTGTACCGTTACGTCGGTCATGGTCCCTCACTCTATCGGCTAATAGTGTACCGTTACGTCGTTCATGGTCCCTCACTCTATCGGCTAATAGTGTACCGTTACGTCGGTCATGGTCCCTCACTCTATCGGCTAATAGTGTACCGTTACGTCGGTCATGGTCCGTCACTCTCTCGGTTAATAGTGTACCGTTACGTCGGTCATGGTCCCTCACTCTCTCGGCTAATAGTGTACCGTTACGTCGGTCATGGTCCCTCACTCTATCGGCTAATAGTGTACCGTTACGTTGGTCATGGTCCCTCACTTTATCGGCTAATAGTGTACCGTTACGTCGGTCATGGTCCCTCACTTTATCGGCTAATAGTGTACCGTTACGTCGGTCATGGTCCGTCACTCTCTCGGTTAATAGTGTGCTGTTACGTCGGTCATGGTCCCTCACTCTATCGGCTAATAGTGTACCGTTACGTCGGTCATGGTCCCTCACTCTATCAGCTAATAGTGTACCGGTACGTCGGTCATGGTCCATCACTCTCTCGGCTAATAGTGTATCGTTACGTCGGTCATGGTCCCTCACTCTCTCGGCTAATAGTGTACCGTTACGTCGGTCATGGTCCCTCACTCTCTCGGCTAATAGTGTACCGTTACGTCGGTCATGGTCCCTCAATCTCTCGGCTAATAGTGTACCGTTACGTCGGTCATGGTCCATCACTCTATCGGCTAATAGTGTACCGTTACGTCGGTCATGGTCCCTCACTCTCTCGGCTAATAGTGTACCGTTACATCGGTCATGGTCCCTCACTCTCTCGGCTAATAGTGTACCGTTACGTCGTTCATGGTCCCTCACTCTATCGGCTAATAGTGTACCGTTACGTCGGTCATGGTCTATCACTCTCTCGGCTAATAGTGTACCGTTACGTCGGTCATGGTCCCTCACTCTATCGGCTAATAGTGTACCGTTACGTCGGTCATGGTCTCTCACTCTATCGGCTAATAGTGTACCGTTACGTCGTTCATGGTCCCTCACTCTATCGGCTAATAGTGTACCGTTACGTCGGTCATGGTCTATCACTCTCTCGGCTAATAGTGTACCGTTACGTCGGTCATGGTCCCTCACTCTCTCGGCTAATAGTGTACCGTTACGTCGGTCATGGTCCCTCACTCTCTCGGCTAATAGTGTACCGTTACGTCGTTCATGGTCCCTCACTCTATCGGCTAATAGTGTACCGTTACGTCGGTCATGGTCTATCACTCTATCGGCTAATAGTGTACCGTTACGTCGGTCATGGTCCCTCACTCTCTCGGCTAATAGTGTGCTGTTACGTCGGTCATGGTCCCTCACTCTCTCGGTTAATAGTGTACCGTTACGTCGGTCATGGACCATGGCCCAAAAAAATGAGGACCTGTTGGGGGGGGGGGGGTCTGCACCTTAGACTCAGATGTGGTGTTGATTTTGCATGAAACAACGGCATTCTTCCTCAAAATTGGCTATTGAACAAATTTAGACTTTAACCGAGCTTAAAGGCCATATGAAAGAATTGATCTGGGAAAATCTATTTTCAAAGGTACGGGAAAGCCGGCTCCATTATTTCCTTGATTTCTACAAGTAATCATATTTTGTTCTAAACATTAAGAATTCTCGCATTGGGGCTCTTGGCATCAGGTATGACTGGGCACTGGATGGGAGTTCCAAAGTGTGCAACTGATCAAGAACTAGGGCCAGATGCAGTCTGTTCCCGCTTACCTAATTTCCGACCATTCATGATGTTGCAACACGAATCGCTGGGTAACCATCAGTTGTAGAATCCTCAAATATCGTGTTCACTGGCCAGTCACGCAAATTTACAATTTACCAACTTTCAGACCCATAATAGGCCATATTTGCCGTTTTTCTATATTTCGGATGCTTTGGATCGGCCACTGACGTCTGAGGCTTCAGTGGCTGGATGGCATTGCTCGACGTCCTGAACTATCCGGAAACAAGGCTCTGAGCCGAAGCCCGCATCATCAAATAATCTGGCTAATATCAATACTGATATCGGAGTTCCATACTGTGTTTGCCTCTTGCAAAACGGGAACCATTTTCCCGCATTAGTTAGGTAGCCAGCTTCCCCGGGGGAGCAATTAAAGGCGATATGCCCACTCATAACACAAGCTTTACTCACGCGCCATCCGGTCGAGCTGTCATTGTGACGTCACGAGCGTCTCCCGCCGGCACTGCTCAAGTTTTCCCTCAACGAGAGTTGCGTTTATAAAACCAACGCCCCGAGGTTAGTTCTTAAACACGCTGTCGGGCTGCTGATATTCCAGTAATTGGACATCATATCGTTTACTTTGCTCAGTGACGTCACCAACCGCTAGCACGTGTCATCATTACGCGAAAGACAAAATGAACTGAAATTTTCTTGATGCAAGAGACAAAGTTAAAGGCACAACCCGTCTAGTTCGTTACGTCAAGTTAACGCTAAGCAAAAGTATATCCACATGAGCTCTTTTAGTGCAGTGCGGATAGTGATGAGGCACATATGTTGAGGCATAGAGGAGTGAGTGGGTGGGGCGGGAGGGGGGGGGGTTGAAGGCGTAGCAGGTGCACAAGAAGCATGCTTTCATAAATTCAACAAAGCACAATTAGTGGAGTCACACATCGATCCGAAAGGCAAGACAACAAGCAAATCATGTCACTGGTACTGGTACTGGCACCCCGCCACAGAGACTGGTACCCCCGCCACGCCACAGAGACTGGTGCCCCGCCACAGAGACTGGTACCCCGCCACAGAGACTGGTGCCCCGCCACAGAGACTGGTACCCCGCCACGCTACAGAGACTGGTACCCCGCCACAGAGACTGGTACCCCGCCATGCCACAGAGACTGGTGCCCCGCCACAGAGACTGGTACCCCGCCACAGAGACTGGTACCCCCGCCACGCCACAGAGACTGGTACCCCGCCACAGAGACTGGTGCCCCGCCACAGAGACTGGTACCCCGCCTCAGAGACTAGTAGAGCCAAGTGTGGCAGGGTACTAGTCTCTGTGGCGGGGTACCATCGAGTCAGCGACTTGTGTCATCGAGTCATCGACTTGTGTGATCGAGTCAACCAGTGACTTGTATTATCGAGCCAGTGACTTGTATCATCGAGTCAGCGACTTGTGTCATGGAGCCAAAGACGTGTCATCGAGGCATCGAGCCAGCAACTTGTGTCATCGAGTCAGCGACTTGTGTCAACGAGTCAGCGACTTGTGTCATGGAGCCAAAGACGTGTCATCGAGGCATCGAGCCAGCAACTTGTGTCATCGAGTCAGCGACTTGTGTCAACGAGTCAGCGACTTGTGTCATGGAGCCAAAGACGTGTCATCGAGGCATCGAGCCAGCAACTTGTGTCATCGAGTCAGCGACTTGTGTCAACGAGTCAGCGACTTGTGTCATCGAGTCATCGACTTGTGTGATCGAGTCATCGAGCCAGTGACTTGTGTCATCGATTCATCGAGCCAGTGACTTGTGTCATCGAGTCATCGAGCCATCGAGACTGGTACCCCGCCACAGAAACGGGTACCCCGCCAGAGAAACTGGTACCCCGCCACGCCACAGACTGGTGCCCCGCCACAGAAACTGGAGCCCCGGCCAGTACCTGTCTCAGCGGCGTGGC